>BOPP01000062.1:1979770-1995780 GCA_017312745.1 Gryllus bimaculatus
ATCACATATATATATATATTTATATATATAATATGTATAAATATACTATCAATATTATTCATACATACCAGCTTAGCTCTTAAGGGGACAATTTTTACAATATATTTTTTGCTCATTTTCAGGCATATTTCATTTCTAAATAGCATCAATTCAAGCGTTAATTTTCGCAACAGAGTCACAGTGCCAAGTTTGCCACTTTCAGGAAAATATTGGAAAAATCTATGAGAATCAGTAGCAATTTTTTGCAGGAATATCAATTTTTTACTAAAAGAGTTACATATTCTAAAACTTTATAAAGAAGAAAATAGAAATATACTACCCTGTTGCAAAGAAATTCCAGCAACCTTGAATATTTTTTTGCATCACAATTTCTGAAGCTTAACGCTCCACACGCGTGGCAATAGTGCCCCTTTCCATTAAATTCATGAACGAAAACTAGACACGTGTTAGCCTTTAGAAAAATTGGAATGAAGCAATAGAACTAAATAGTAAGAGAAAAGAGAAGTACGTACTATAACAATACTCTATTACTATGCACATTATCCATGAAAGTAATGTGAGAAATTTATCTAGGAAAAAATAAATGCACATCTGACAGAATCCTACCAACTGCAAAAGCAAAGTTAAGATGGATTGATTTGACAACTTGAAAAACAGGTAAGTTCAAATCAGTTGCAATGCCTCTGAAACCCAATATAACCCTGATCAGAAAATGTATCGATTGTGTCAAGTATTTGGTTGGTAAGTGTGATTCCACGAACTTGAACAGAGTAATTAATTAAAATAATACCTTGCAGATGCCACCTCTTGATTTCTGAAACAAATTACAGATAAGGAATCCTTTTGCGCAATCGTTAACAAAAGAAACCAAAATGTGCCTACAACCTCACTTTTGAAAAACATCCATTCCTCGAAAGCAAACCGCACGACGTTTTCTTCAGGAATCAACTACACTTATTTGACCTACTTACATTATATGTCAAGTTATAATCCTTTAAAAGTCAATTTCCCATTTCTATTAATTACCGAGAAGCTAGTCGTAAAGAGCCTTACAATCAAAGGATTTTCAACAACGCGGTGGCCAACAGCCCAAAACACAACAAATACGGTGGCCATTTCGGTACCGATTTATTTGTTTAAAATTTGTTCCGTGCTTCTATGTAATGACACACAAATGAAATAAATTTAGGCTTCCGGGTACTGCCATTCATCGGCTTGCACCCCAGGCCCGTCCGGCCCCACACCGCACGCAGACCCCACTTGATTGTAACCCCCGAATACTAACATCTATGATAAATGAGAACCAATTTATAAAGCGCGCGGCCAGGCGTGGTAGGGTCGCTGTGAGCCCGCAGCTCTGGATAAACAACTCCGCTACCATTCAGAGGCGTTACAACCGGCGAACACTCAGCCCCTCTGGGATGGTGGAGTAGCAAATAACTATATTATGCCCTTGTCGGTCGGGAGCAAAGCGTATTCCGTTCTACCCGGGCGTGCGGGGTTTGCATGCGGAGGGTTGAGTCAGAATATCGTCGAAGAGTTCTAGGATCTGACCGGCGACCGTCCTCTGATCTCAATTCAGCGCACGCCTTCATTCCGAGTGAATTGTCGTCCCTACGCACGCGCGGCACGGGCATCCAGCCTAGGTGGACCTGATGTTACATATGAGGCGCCGTCTCGCACTGCGCGTCGCGGTGGCGAGCAACGACTTTCGTTATCACTACGTCCGCAGCGGTCGTGCATGAGCGCGCCGCATGGGGATGTGAATTGAGCGGGAGAGGGAGACGCGATGATGGCGACACGGACCTCGAGCAGTCACGACCACCATTTCTGCGCTGGTCACGAATACCACCCTATCTAGTACTTCCAATTCATCATCTCCAACTGCCAAGCAACTATCCACATCTCAAACTCACCATCCATTGGCCTCCTCATGACGTTCGACAGCTTGTGCAAATCCAAGCTCACGCACCCTACGGATTAATGCTATCAGCGAGATGGTCGACCGTCAGCCACAACTCACTTACCAAATCTGTAAGACTAAAAGAATCTGACTCTTCTATTTGCGTGCAGAAAAATCGCAACAGTATCTCCAAGCGATTCCTCACAGAATATGCTGCCTAGACGGCCAATTTCTTTGCGAAGACCACACACATGATACGTCACTGCCGATAGTCGCAAGTCACAGTCCTCTCTTTCAACACAATCTCCTGACTCTTCTCCACTACATTATCTGTATTCTATTAGAACATACATCAATATCCCTCTCTCTCATATTTTTTTCCCAGCTCATCGCCCTTAGACTTTGATCACTATTCGAGCAGGTTAGCGTCTGCACCATTACTTCTATAACTTCGCATAGAGCCGCGATTTCTCATCCCACTCTTTAATGCTCTAGTACACTGTGTCGAGTGTACGTATACCTCCAAACTTCTCTTAAAGAAAAATACCTCAATCAATATCAATGCCAGAAATTAATGTGGGGAGTCCTGGGCTTTTATATTTCCAGGCATCGAAATTGGGGGAGGGGGGGACTGAGCTGTTACAGCGGCCGGCGGCGCGGAGTCATCGAAAGCCGCCGTGACCTCTAGATCCAGTGCGAGTCAGTCCGACGCCGATTGGTCTGGCTGTTCTCCAGCCCCATACCTGTCGCGCCGAGCGAACAGGCACCAAACGGCCGCCACGCGCTCACGCGCCGCATGCGCGTATCCATCCCTCTTCCCTGCTTTGCTCTTAGGTTCCTGCCCGTCTTCCCGATGTAGTGCCACCCTCTGTCTATGAGCCAGCACTTGGGCCCCTGCCCCTGGGTGCCAATTCCCATCCATATAATCATACTCACGTTGACAGACACCATAGCCCCTACACGAGCAACTACTCGACACGCTCTAGACAACCATTGATCGCACTCACTTAGCTATCCTGCAAGCGGTGCCGTATCTTGAACATCCTCATATTTTGCGACTCACAACCATCTGCGATTAGACTCGCAATAACCTTCTTTTCATTCTCTTACGACACATGCCACTAGGCCCTTGAACCCCAGGAAATGCTATGAAACGAGATACAAATAACTCTAGGCTAGATACCTTAGTGAAAAATCTCACTAACATCAATCTGAAAGCCAGACGCTTACACACTACACTTTAAGTAACACTGCAAAACGACAGCCGCTCACTTGTCCGTATCGGGATAAAAATCTGTCGCCATCCGAGAGCAACTCACCCGTCTACACCTGGCCTTGCTTCATGGTATTACTGTCTTCGTTTTCGATTGTTTCTAGCGCGCGGATAAACAAAACCGAATCACAAACCGCGTATATCCAATTGCGTTCTTTACTCGCTGAACATCGTACGTAGACACAACATACAGTCCTCGTCCGTCCATCCGCAAACAGTTAAACTGTGAGACACCATCAATCGTGCTGCAGTCGACTGTCTCAATCGGTACTTTTCTCCGAGACCGGAAAAAGCCCTTAACCGGAACAATACCCTAACACAACGTTGGTGCCTGAAGCGATGCGCGCCACGACTCTCCGTTTTGTTCCTTTCTTCCTGCGTCTGTGCGTTCTGTAGACCACACTACGACGACAACAAAGCCACCGTAACTTCTAGCGTGCACATTGCTGAGTGCACCAATCGGAAGCTCTGCGACCCCACCGCCCTTCGCGCTGGGCCGTGCCCCCGGCTGTATGAGAGCGCACCCTCATCTACGCGTGCACGCGCCAAATACCGCCAGCAAGCACGAAAAATTTGTAGCCATTGTTCCTTTCCGACTTGATCTTCACCCATTTGCACAAAAGGAACATAGAACCACGGGAAAAAACATTGACAATATTCGATTTTTCTGTAGTAGCACATAACATAAATCAATGTTACATCACTTGCCTTTTTAAAATTGGGAAGCGTTTTTCAAAATGACCGTTTACGCACCATTTCTGAGGATCTCCTGAGCCACGAGCTCCGTGAAAGACCGTTCGTGTTATTAATTTAAAAATATAATCTTAGAATCCTTTTTTTATTTTAAAAGATTCATTGTATAAGCCAGGAGGTTGTCAACCACATGACAATAATGTTCATCTGCTGCTACCAGAAAAAATCGAAATTATTTCAATGTTTTCCCCCCGGATGAGTTCTATTGTTTCCTTTTGTGCCAAATCGGTCCGATCAAGCTCGAAAGGACAAAACCAATGCACAAATTTCGTAGCTTGCTGGCTTTGCCCTCCCAACGTTATACCCCTCAGCGGGGCACCGCCCCAGCCGCTGTGAAGTCCAAGCTGTCCGATTGGTCTCCGGAAAGTGCAAGTGGATAGTGCGTGTGTATCGATGTATGTGAGTGAGTGTGAGTAGTCATCCTCCCACCACACCCCCACCACAACACACAGACGGAAACAAAACCAATCACCCCACAAACTGTGTGAGTAGTGTCAGTGGTCGTGTGTTGAAAGATGAGGATGGAGTGAACACAACAAACCACAAACCCACCCACCCCCCCCCCGACCAACCCACAGCCTGTGTAGTGAGACTGGTGGAGTGTGTGTGCATACGATGTGTGTGAGTGGTCGTTGTGAGTGTGTGTGAAGGTGAGTGTGCCACACTGTATGTAAGAGTGGACACCAAAAACCAACCCATCGTGTGTAGTTGTCTGAGTGTGATGTTGAGTGTGTGTGTGTGCAAGTGTGAATGTTGGTAGTGAGTGGTGTCGATCACTGTCGAGTGTCAACGCTGTGTGCGAGTTGATGGTGAAACCGCGTTCCACTCGGCGGCCGCGCGATGTGTGTGTGTTGGTTACAGAGAAAGGGAAGGGGACAAAGAAAGAGAAAGGAAAGACACAACGCGGGCCATGCCTCGTTTCTTCGTTAGGAGTATTCTCCGCTTTAACGCTTTGCCCGCGTTTGTCGAGGAAGAGTACCGATTAAAGCAGTTTGACTGCTAGAACTTTTCCTCAGTTATTGTTTCGGGACATTGTATGGTTTACTGCCTTTCCATAATAAGCCAAGATATCTGGAAGTCGAAGTGCTTATCACTAGATGGGAGAAACGAGCCGAGCCGTGGCCCGCGGGCGGCAACTCACTTGACCCTGTCGTCAGCTGTGGGGGCACGCCGGCTGCGGCCGACGACTGCGGTCCACCCTCCCTTCCTAGCCACGCGCGCCTGCGACCTCCGGTGGTCAGGCAGCTGCTGCACCAGGAAGCCGATGCTGCCCGACAGCGCTCCCCGTACGACGCCGTGTCATGTCCACCCCGATCAGCGCAACGTGCTGCGTCTGGCGGCAACGGCCCCCGCGCCCCGCCCCAGCACGCCCGCCATTGCACGTCTAACCCTCTTGTCAGGAACGATGAGAATTCTTCCCCCTTCCAATTTCTGCCTCAGGGATAGACATTACCCAAACGCATCACGACTATCCTTGTTACCATCTAATGCGACTCAGATCCGCCACCGAGACGGAGAGATAACGCGCAAGAGCCCATCTTCCCGAGGGTCTATTTTCATGAATTTGAATACCCTGCGGCAGTGGAGGGAGGGGCGGGCCGGGGATGTGGGACGATTGGGACGGGCTCCCGCGATAGGCAAGTGTTGCGCCCGAGCCGAGCTTCTTGCAGGGAGACGCTGGGAGGCGGAAGGGTGATAGAACGTAGCGAACCCGGAAGAGGTGGCTCAGGACATCAACTGATGCCACTGCAGTGCCTCCGACCGGGAGGTCCTAGGTTTGAGTGCGCGGTGGCACATACTTTTCTCAGCTAGATGTAATTCAGAGGCCGCCCCGCAAAAAAAAATATATACCAGATCCATGATACTGTAATAAGGAAACTTGTTACAGTGTCATGGATCTGGTATACTCCAACGGCACTTTTTTTCGGTGCTGGAGGAGAATTCTTGGAGCCGGCTACTCTGATCGGTAGTTTTCTGTGGTTTCTATACCAAGCGAATGCGTACTACGGATACATACAAGGCGAATGCCGGAGCAAAAGCTTAATAAACTATCTTCTAGAACAGGTCTGCTGAAACGGAAGATTTGGGGTCGGACTGCACTCTCAGATAGCGCCAAGCGCCTCTCCGTCCTCGGCGAACTGACTAAAGAACCTGCGGTCAACACCGTTGCTCACTAAGTGAGGATACTCCCACTGGGCCATCCGCTTGACCAGGTCAGTGCTGGGAAGTGGTCAGGCTGTGTGCAGCTGGCTGGAGCAGGTTGCCAAAAAATTGCCGCTTTCTGGAATCGAATCGAAGACCTCCGAGTTCACGAATATACCGTTATTTACGTTGCGGATACTAAGTGGGAGTCGAACCTGAAACCAAATGAGGTGGCATGACTAATGAGCCTGGAGTGTCTCTGACCAGGAGGTCAACGGGTTTTAGTTCCGTCGGTGGCACGACTTCCGACACTAGCTAGATAACTAGGTCGTATTCACCTACTGCCTGGATGAGAATTCTAGTGGCCGGCTGCTCTGATCGGTAGTTTTCTCTGGTTTCTCTGATCAATACTAGGCGAATGCCGCAGCAGTATCCAGGCTTAACAAACGGCCCACGGACAGCGGGCGATTTTTCTTCCTCTTTCTTCTCCTATTTTCAAATCTTACATAGATACACTTACACCTACAGGCACTACAGTACCATATAGTATGTCGGGATATCGGTCTAGAGCTTGTCTCGGTTGGAGTGTGCTTCCCTGGTGGGATATATCTGATTGGGGAAAATGCCTAGGAGCTGACGGTAGGTCAGCGCAGAATATCACCAGCCAGTGCAGGATGAACACCGCCATTTCCCATGAAAAAATGTACTACACTAATGGACTTTAGTAGTTGATGTGCCTAGAACACTAATCAATCAATCAAAAACATTGCAGGCGGTAGGGCGTCGTGGAGCGCAGGTGAAGCTGTAACGAAAAGTCAAAAGTGATAGAGTTCAGTAAAAAAGGACGTTATCTGAGGAGAGATTTGTGAAGACGATATGGGCGGCAGCCAAGTATTCCGCATGATGCGAATGTAGTATATGGCGAGTGCGATGAGTCAGATAGGTTCTTGTGTATGACACCCTGGAGCGAATAATGAATTTGTGGATGTTATGGTATACATTTTAAAAGTCATAATAATGTCAAATAACAGTGAAGCTTTCGCAAACGTCTATGCAATCTTAATTAGTGGACAAAGAGGTAGATAGTGTAAATTTGCACCGTATGTAAGTAAGAATAACACTGCTAGAATAAAAAATTGTGAATGATGGGGTCGTAACTAAAGTCAACCTCTTCATTATGCATGGCGAAGGTTAAGACTATTATACATCTGTATATGTTTATTATTTACAAGTGGACCCGGCAATACTTCGCTAATGCAGTGAAGTACTCTTCACACGCTACTGGACACGAGATTGTTGACGCGTTTCATGCTACGCTTTGCAAAATGTGTATTACTCGTAGATGAAAGACTTTCTCGCGAATACGCGTTTATTCGTGTTTGGATGTGATTGTCACGTGTCCTATTGTTAACATGTTTTCCCTCAAGTTTGGGCATGCGTTTGCTGTGACACTGTGGAGAGATCTGATTTATTGTCCTAGATAACGTTCCAATATTTCGCAATCGCGAAAGCAGAATATGCTGCGCCGGACGCGTTTAATACTTGGCGGTGCGGCAGGTAAAGTAGAGCTTCTGTTCAGGGGCGCTTGAGTAATCTTAAGCGCATAAATCATCAGAAACGCCCCACATGTCCAATTGAATTCAAACCACCCTCTAAACGCTCCCTATACTAAAAAGAACAAAGTATGAAAATTTCACAAAGTCGGAATGTGTGCGTGTGCGTATGTACGCGCGTGCGTGTGTTCGTGTGCGTGTGTATGTGTGTGGTCGAGAAAAATGTAGTTGAGTGAGCCACTTGGACTACAAATAAATATCAGAGACCCAGCAGATGACGTTCTGCTCGCGGTCACACTCTCGCTCACGTTTACTTGTGCAATGCAACCTCTATGCTTACTTGTTCGCTCTTTCTGCCTACCCGTGTTTGCTTTACTGATTTCCAATTAGATGTAGGGAAATTACTTTACAACAACATATCTTTCACCACTTTCTACTGGTGTTACTTTTGAATGCCATCTGAACAAAGTCATCTCTTTACAGTGGTTTCCTCCCGAAAAAAGTACTAGAAAAGATCTGCAGATGTTTTGTTGTAGATCTTGTTAAACTCTTTGAATTTCCATTATGGAAATATTTTTTTCAGTTAATTCCATTATCAACATTACAAACCTCTCAGTAATCAGAAAGAGTGTCCAGTCCTGCAGAGGGAGGGATTCCACACAAAAGATTGATTATTGGGATGAAGAGTAAAGAGAGGTGATAAGATGAAGGGTGGGAAAAGGGAGAGCGGGCTGACATGAGAGAGGAAATAATGGAAGGTTAAAGAAAGGGCGGGTTGACAAGATGGATAGAGAAAGGGAAGGAGGTAGAATGAGGGAAAGGATAAGAGGGAGGTCGGGCGAGGCGGCGAACGAAAGAGTGGAAGGAAGGCTTGGAGGGAGCGTGGATCAACGAGTAGGAAAAGCTAGAGGAGGAGAGGAAAATGATGGAGGGCGGGCCACATGGAGACAGCGAATAAGGGTGAATGTAAGGGGGACGTGAGTGAGGGAGGGCGGTCGGGCTGAAGGAAGCGTAGACGAATGGTAGTGAGTGTTAATGGAGTGAAAGAAGGGCAAGAGGGGGATGGGGGCAGAGGGAAAGAGTGGGAGCGATTGAGAAGCGGGTGAGGAACGCGGAGAAATTGGAGACTGCGAGTGGGTGGATGCAGGGTGCGTGGAAATAATGGGAACAAGACAGAGAGAGCGAGGTGAATGGCGAGAGGGGTTGAAGGAGGGCAGATGGGAGGAGGAAACAAACAAGGGCTAAAAAGGTGCACGGAAATAAGGGAAGGAGGGTGGGAACCATGGAGGCGTGATAGGGAGGGAGAGGGCAAGGGAACGGACGAGTGAGGAGGGGAGGTCAGGCGGCAAGTAGAATGCGGATAAATGGGAGGCTGTGTGCGTGTAGATGGAGGGGTAATGGATGGATGCATAACAAAGGAGAGACGGTTTGCAGGAATGAAGGCGAGGGGGATAGTGGGCAGATGGAGAGAGAGGGAACTGTGGATAAATGGGAGGCTGAGTGCGGATGGAATGAGAGCGAATGAAATAAATGGCAAAGGAGAGAGGATGAAAGGCGATACGGATGGACGACGGTCAGATGGGAAAGGAGGAAAAAAGACGGGCGAAGGAAATTGGGCGAGAAGGAGAAAGGGAGGAATCACGGGAGGAAGTGTGTGAGGAATGACGGGGGCAAGAGAAACGCGAAGCTGGGTGCGGGTGGATGGAGGGACTATGAAATGAAAGGCAAAGAAGGAGGGAAGCTTATCAGGCGAATGACGAGGGAATGGAGGGGGCGGAAGGAGGGGACGAAAGAAGGGCGTGAGAAATTTGGACGCGAATGAGGAGGGTGGAAAGGAAGAAGGGAGGAAGTGTGAGCGGAGAGACGGGTTATGGGCAGGGCCAAGAGAGCCGACGAGGCGGGTGGGCGTGCCGGGCGGCGAGAGGGACGCAGGGAAATGGGGGGCCGGGTGTGGGCGGAGGGGGGGGTGAGTGCGTGGGTGGAGCCCCTGATACTCGCTTACTGCCTGCGGCGCTCGCGTGCGCCCAGGAGCACCATATCCCTCCCCCGGGCGCCTCGCGAAACTCCGAACTCCACTTTCGCCTGAGAATGCATCACGATATCATGCAATAGAGTTGAATCACCCTATACCTGAGCGGCGTCCGTCTCTTTTTTGTTTCTTCGCATTTTTTTTCTTTTTGCCGTAACGCATTGGACCTTTCTGTGAAAAGGATATGAGCAATCGGGAACTTGGAGAATGGGTTTGTGAAAGTCGATAGTAATTTTGAATTCCGTTATGCTTAAAAGTTCAATATCATTCAATTTCTATTTCCTTCCTTTTATTCTTGTATTATACTTCTCCACTATGCAGAGCCCTGTCTCGTTGCAGAAACGTGGCCTGCATAAGCCGTGAAATACGTGAACGAATTCCGTGAAAATTCTATCTTCTATTGTTACCCCTAATGCATTTCTTTCCCTTAGTTTTCAATACATTGTAAATTTAAGTTCCAGATTTCACTGGGAACATTATTTAAATCAAAATAATAAGATATGATTACGCAAATAAAACTTACTGTTTTGTGAGATTCGCTTTTTTAATGTTATTTCTACTGAAATTAGGGACAATTCTGTAATAATTGTAAAAGATTGTAATAAACATTTTTTAACGGTGTTGCAAATAATATTGTACAAATTTTCTGCAATTCTATTTAGTGAATTATTTGAAAACCATGTCCTCTTTAATTATTTGGAAACGATATTATTCACACAAAAATGTGCTCGTAAACAATCAAAAAGGAAATTTAAAAAAATGTTTCAAATTATTATAAGAATTGTCATTTTGACCCAGGATATCTTGGTTTACGCCCAATTGTTCAAGACAGTTCCTCTCATAGTTGCAGAGTAACTCATACCAGAAAAACCAAGGTAACTTTTCAGTCAAAGCGACCATACTTTGAATAATTTGTGTAAAGTTGTTAAAAGTTATTTATGCACCAAGGGTTTCTAAGGTTTCTAATGCTCGAGCAGCGAAAAAAAGCCCGCGAACGTTTGGCCCGATGGTGAATACATGATTTTATTTTTTACCTAATTTTAATTATTAATATTTACTTATTTATTTCTCTCCCATAATTCTCTTGCATAATTCCCTCTCGTAAGTACTCTGTAAATAATATATACATAATAAAATATATTTGTTACACTGTAACAAGGTCACTTTATGAGAAACCTTTACTGCTCGACACTTGTGTATGACGTAATTGATTCTCTGAAACCTGAAAAGATGTGACAATTGAACTAAAAAGAACAGTATTTCCCTTTCCTGATTTTGCTTTGTGAGAAATAACAATATAAAACTTTAAAATGTAGTACCCGTTATTTAATACAGAGAAATCATGCTTTACGTAAATCGTAAGAACATTTACATTTTGAAATCGTTATTGAGCTGAACTAGATGCATCGCATTCTATTTTTCTTCTTTCACTTTCTTCTTTCGTGTTGGTGAAAGTATTATCTGACACAAGTAATCTGCTGTTCAACCTGAACACTTTCCATGGATTCTCATTTTTGTTTGGCAATCTATCATCATGTCGCCATATCTCCATCATGTTGTATTCTTACCAGAGACCCCAATATAATATTATTGTTTTAAAGCATAATTTTATATGAAGAGAATACATGGGCTTCACACGAGTCCTAGCTTGCGATAAATTTAGACATCGATCTTTTAAATTTCTATTGGAAACCTCCTAATATCGTCACCTCAATTTCTTACCTATTATATTTTACTCGCTACAATTCTTAGGATCTCCATTTAAAATAAAACCATGAAATCATTTACTTCCTTTTTAGTTTCAGGTAATTTATTTTCTCGGTCCAAATCATTTAAGTTAACTCATACTTTCACTAAAAATAAGCTTAGAAAAGTACCCTAGGACAAGTATTGAAAGTGTGAAATATCTATTGAGCAATACCCTTAAACTATGTGTTCACAGCCATTTTCGATATGCTTTCGACAAGACGCAATAAACGTCGAGTTTACGCCCGAGAAGATTTCATTTGCGCGCCTCCTATCGCAACGCACGTGTACGACTGTCATATACGACGACGACGACGACGTGGCGGCGTCGCCAGCGAGATACGCCGAGTATAATTCCAGTTCCGTGCTAGTTACAGCGTCTCTTGCTTTGATTACTCCGTGAAATCGAGATGGCCGTATTGGGACAGCGCGCGATCGGCGCGCTGTGCGGCGGCGGAGGCGCTCAACCGAGGTACCAGGGCTCGTGCGGGGAACGTTCTGACACGGCGGCGTGGCGCCGCAACGCTCCCAGGAGGACTGGCCATTGCTCGTAAGCGCCAGGGGACGATGGCTGCGGTTATAGCACGCTGCAGGCGCCGCACCGGCGTCACAACTCACGACGCAAGGCGAAGCGGGCCGCATAACATAACAATACGCATCTCCCGCACACCGGCCAATAGGCACGTGTAGCCAACTAGACCACACATTGTCCCAAAGTGAGAAGGTTTAATTTAATGGTTAAAAGGGAGATCAAAACTGATTGTTTATCTATTTAATATTATTGAATACAGAGGTATCCTTTTGTATCAAATAATTCATATTTAAATTAATTATATATCATTTGCATCTTGCATAAAATACGATTCACCACTCAATTGGTCGCATCTTCAGGGGTTCTTTAATACAGTTTTAAAACAATTAAAAATGTATCTTTCATTTTAAAGAATAAAATTCAGAAAAACATTGTAAACAATACAAGGATTAAAATAGAATTACATTTGATTTTTATTGTAGTTTAAAATTTCAATTGTCATTCTATTGAATTGTCTATGACGCTAGACATGGCCCAAAGCGATAAGAAGTTTAATAGTTAAAAGGGAAATAAAAAATTGTTTATCTATTTAACATTATTGAATACAGTGGTATCTTCTTGCATTGGAGACAATAAAACAATACATATTTAAATTAATATCCCTGAATTGTCATTCTATTGAATAAAAAAATCTTCATAATCGATTCTCTCGGCGAATTCAAGAGCTAATTTCCAAAGTGACGTATCATCATGAACCATAATTTCTCAAGAAGGGATATAAGATTATACCACAGTTCAAAATACGTTTCGATACAATTCACGGATGCATTATTATGTCATAGTTTAAGATAGGTTTGAAAAGTTTATCAATAGCGTTTAACATGGTAGAAACGCATTGTTTGACCACAATATTTAGGTGCATTATAGAGAAGCATCTTATTGATACTTGAAAACAAAGAAGAGAAATTGAGATACGTTACTTTAAAAGTGAGGTTTTTCAATCGTTCATCGAAAGAGTATTGTTCGTATCAATTTTCTATATTACTCGTGACGAAGAAGAAAATTGCTTTTAATCGCTTGCTGAATTCTTTGTCAAAAGAGTTTCGTATCTACCAAACTGCAAATGATATTACTCGAGTAACTATATAGTAACTTTGCTCACTGACTGACGTAGTAAAAATTCGTTCATAAATTTACAGTATAATCCAATCATTGTATCAAGTAATACAATCCTTAAACACCTACATTTTTAACAGACGAAAATAAATGTAACAACTATTTACATAATAATGTACGTACATTGTATAGGTTTCCTTATACTTAAGTAAATTGTTCATAGTATACGTTTTGTTTGTGTACGAGTTACGAAACGTAACATTGTCTCACTCATTCTAGTCAGTGGAAAACAATTATCACAGCTCTTTCTAAAAACTTTGAATTACATAGTGGTTTCTTTTACTTGTTTATTTCTGTGAGTCTTTTCTTTCTATAAAATGTGTCTTCCTCTACCAATCTTTGATTGTGACAAAAAATCGCCCAATTTTAAACGAGGGACCACATAAAATAGAACTTACATGCTTACTTTTTCCTAAGCTTAGTTATATCTGAATAAATATAATTTATGTATTCATAGGGACCAATTTTAGTGTTTTTGTGACACACAATAGATACTTTTAAAAAATTAACATTTAAAAAACTCAACGAAAAACAACAACAAAACCCCACAAATAAATCTTATAATCTTGCTGTCTCGTAAAAAAATCCACTAACGACAGAAATAACCCTAAATTTAGGGGGGGGAAACCTAACCTGGCAACAGTGGCGTCATGATACAAGCATAAGTGTAAATCTACGCTCGCACTGGATCGGTACGGCACAGATACTTTAGACGGTCTCCGAGCCGGTTTGGCTCCTCGCTTCGTGTCTTGTAGTGTGCGCGACAGCTTCATAATTAAGTAAAGAAGCAACAACGTTGTGTCCATTTCTAATAGTGGAAAACGAAAATGAGGCAAGGAGTTGAAGAAAGCCCAGATTCCCTTCATTTCTAAACATACAATAATGACAAAAGAGGAATATAAATTATTTCAGTACTCTAGGATGTCTCCCGGTGAATTTGAAACCAAATTGAATCTTTTGAAAAAGATATATAAATACATATTTTGGTAAATATTGTAATTGTCGTAACGGACAGAATCATAATTCCATTACTTTACTCAGAAACGTAAGAAAATAACGATACGATTTACGCAAAACAGACACATAAAAATAATTTACATTGATTAATGAACTAATGTATCGTACCAAAATATGGCATCTAAGTGATAAATGTACTAGGCTACACTAATAGTGTTCAGCGTCTTATAAATATCAAGTATTCTAAATTTGGCAAGTTAACTTTAACCCACCCAATGCGCCCGAGGCTTAACTATCACCAGTGCAAAAAAGCTCTTGCGAGTTCCATGATTTCTACAAATTTTTTTGCTCTTTTCCTAAGCCTCAAAAACTGGTTATTAAAATGGCCCGTTTATTATTCCGTCAAACTGACAGATTCGTATCAAAACGGCAATTCCAGTTATGTGATTGACATTAACGCTATACAGTCCAAGTGAAACTCGGACCACTCTAACAAAACACTACTAATTGCTCGAAAAACATGGAACCAGCCACTGTCTGGAGAATTCTAGAGGCCGGCAGCTCTGATCAGTAATTTTCTGTGGTTTCACCGATCAACACCAGGCGAATGCCGGAGCAGTATCGTAACCATCAAGACACGGGCCGCGCTAGAACTTTCCTTCCTCTTCCTTTCCTTATCCTCACTTCTTACTAACACACACACACACACACTTACATGCACTACACAACTACACATTTCGAGAGTCCGGTCAAGAGCTTAGTGCGTGTCCCTGCTGGCGTGGTGCCTCGCTGGTGGGATATACCTGGTTGGGAGAAAACCCCACTAGCCACTGTATAGGACGGCATTGTATCTCGCTATCTGTCGGGAAAAAATCATTGCCACCTCCCGCGATAAAAAAACATGCACTACCGTTACAGGACTAATCACTTTAGCAGTTGACGTGAACGTAATTACTGATCAATCAATCAATGAGCACCGTCGCCGTCTGTAATGATACTGTGATGATACTATGATAGCAGCTGAGCGCTGAAGCGCAAGGTAGAGGGTTCGGGGTTCTAAAAAAAGCCGCACGCACAAAAGGCTGGAATATCCAGAAGCAATGGAGCCACGTGTAAATACAACGCCAGAGGATGACTCTATCCAGCGCGTGGGGGGGGGGGAGAAATGACGTGGGAGGTCATGTGATTCGCGCCTATATAACGTCGCATCACGATGGCGCGGATGGGTAACAACTCTGGATTCACCGTGTCGAGTCCACGAAACTTTGTCCACCCAGGCTGATGCGGAGTGTCGATGGCACATGATGGTTCGATGTGTTCGGACCAGGCGACGTGTTCCTCGAACACTGTCAGGCAGATTGTCGATCTGCCAGGGCACACCAGGTGCCAATTTCCGACGCGGCCTAGTAGGCCTGTCGCAGGCGTCGCTCTAAGGCGCATGTAGGAAGAGGGGGACTGCAATGGTAGCTCTAACAAACCGCCTTAAGAGTAAGATTTTGTATGTATGTACATCTATGTAAATGAACTTGTATATACTCACTCGTGTCTGTTTTCCTTGTGGCGTAGATCCCTATCCACGACGTTACATTACTCTTAGCC
The DNA here is from genome assembly GCA_017312745.1 of Gryllus bimaculatus. Lineage (NCBI taxonomy): Eukaryota > Metazoa > Arthropoda > Insecta > Orthoptera > Gryllidae > Gryllus > Gryllus bimaculatus. The sequence goes on from BOPP01000062.1 coordinate 1,995,434, forward strand.
TGATTACATCTTGGGCTACTCCCTACTCAGCCAATCAATAAGATTACTCTGGCAATGGCAAGATAACTCTGGCATGTTTTTTTTTGCTTTATTTATGATGATCGCATAAACTACATGGTCATGAGCGACTCCATTATTTTTACAAAATATTAACAATATTTGAAGCAAATAATTATTTACAATTGGCATGAAAAACACATACTATAAGTACAAATATTACAAAATAGTACACAAAAATATTAACAAATTTATTACATTAATAAGATCTTAAGATAATGATATGATTTTTAGATACCTAGTATTTAACTTGACAAGTTGTTTCTAGTAGTTTACAGGCATTTATGGAG
>BOPP01000062.1:1997106-2033555 GCA_017312745.1 Gryllus bimaculatus
CCCTCGCTGGACGCCGCTGACCGCCTTTGGCAGGACGCACCGGTGATTAAGTGTGATTTAACGGAATCACTAGTCCCAGAGCCCATTTATCGTAAATTGTCATGTAATTATCAACTTAGCAGCAGAGGGACGAAAGTACACTCTGAAGGGATGTCTCCTTATAAGAACGATATAAATAATTTGTTGGGAGAGAGAGTATGAAAACTCCTTTTCCAAGAAAAGGTATTTTATAGTATGCTTATATTACTTTGTATATACGTACGTATACACTCCAGTATACGTACGTATATACAAAGTAATATAGTGTAAAGAAGGTTATGTAATGCTACTGAAAATTGATTTCGAGATAAACGAAAATACACGTTTTAGAGTACCTTGATATCGAAAAAGTGTTTTTTCCAAAACCTCCGTCCAACTGTCCATCTATTCATCCTTCCGTCCGTCCGTTCATTTGCCCGTCTGCCTGTTTGTCCTTCTGCCCGTCGGCCTGTCGACCTTCTGCCCGTCTGCCATACTGCCCATCTGTGAACACCACTGACGCCTAAACCATAGGTCGGATTTTGTTCCAAAATGGATATTCCCGAGTCGATCTGCCTCGGCGCAGCGATTTCGAATAACTCTTCAAAATCTGGGGATACTTTACATAAAGTCCCCCGAATATTTTCACAATTTTCTCAACGGTTTCAATTTTTTTCTTAAAGTGTCGTGTAATTATTGATGCTACAAAATGGCACAGACTTCCTCGTATTCGTTTCCTATTTTCTTTAGTCTTAGCTAGATCTACGAACTTTTTACTTACTCTTTCCAGGCGTCATTTATTGCCGCCCAAAATATTTGTTTTCTGAAATTTTCCTAATTTGTCAATGTCCTCATAGTTGAACAAAAATATTATTTTAAGAAAATTAAAAAAAAAACAGTAAAATATTGTGAACAATGACAGTAGTCTCTGAAACATTTGGAGCAGTTTTTAAGATATTGGCGTTGAAGCTCTAATGTAAATTCGAAATTTGAAGCTTTTACAGAAAAGTTTTGAGTTTTTGAGAAACTTCATTTGAAGCACTTAAACTCTCAAATACAATGGTGGTTACAAATTGCTGGAAAAACGCATATTAGCGGCGTGAGAGATCTTTAAAAAATTGCAAATGTGATTTTTGTTAAAACAAAAAATACCCCGAAATGAATTTTACGTCACATTAACGAGTTTATTTAGTGTTCGAAAAGTCTGAAGAAAAAAAATTGTATCCGTTTCTGAGAAAATGACGTTTAAGTGTTCCTGAATATGTGAAATTTTGAGCTAGTGTTCACGAAAAACTGTCAAGGTTTAAGAGGTTCTATGTGACATTATTTAAAGCACATGCACTCATAAATACAATAACGTGAACAAATTGCCTCTAATGTAAATATATAACGACGTGAGAAACAAGCAAAAAAATTACATCTTTGTAATTTTTTTGAAAAAAACAAGAACAAAAGAATAGAACAATATGGCGTATACGCCAATTTATAACTTGCATTTAGTACCATCCCTATCAAAAGTTTAAAAAAAATTGGAGCCGTTTCAGTGAAAACCATGTTTGCTATTTTTTTAAAATTGCATATATTGCTCGCAATATTTCTTGAAAACGACTAAAATTTTCAGAACATGTATCTGGCCTTCATGAGAGAACTAACTAGGGAGAAAAAAGTTGTGGTGGTGAATAGCGGTGGAGCTGAATTTGTGGGTGAAGAAGATGAACCTCAAAATTATGGTGCTCACATGGCGGTGTGAATGGATGTGATGGTCGTGGATCACATGGATGAAGGTGATGGACGTAGAGGTAGTTGTGCTCAACTGAAAGGTGATTTGTGGTGAGAGCAGTGAACGGCTGTGGTTCTCACCTGGCAGTGAAGGTGGATCTACGTGTGGAAGAAATAGCGGACGATTCTCGGACGATAATAATAGAAGGTGTGTTACTCTCCGGATTAAAGTGTATATATGAGTAACGACGACAGCGGTAGCAGATGTGATGCTCATTGGGCAATGGATTTATTAGAGGTGTTGATGGATGTAACACGCATGGTTCTCGCATGGCGGTTGTGGGAGCTCTGGGAGGGGGGTGTATTTTTATTTTTTGCGGCCTGAGGGATTTATACGGTTGGCAATGACTAAGGTGCTTGTCTAGTCGCGGAGATCGATTTTGTTAGGGAAGTTTGTAGTGATAGTGAGATCATCTCGTGGTTAAAGTGGTGTATTTATGTAAGATGGAAGTAGAGGATATAGGGGAAATATTGCTTCGGATTCGTCATCACCCACGGAGGCGATATATGCCTGAGGTGGATGTGCATTAGCTGGTGTGGCGATGGAGGTAGTGGTGTGGTAGCTACTAGCTGACTTGATAATGCAGATTTGTTTTTAACAAAGGAATACATTATATGGCAAATGTGATCTTCAATTAAATATCAATAAACGAATGAAATAAAGAGTGACTTTCATTTTATTTCTTAAAATTTGTTTGTATCAACCAAACTAAAAGAACAATCAGTACGTAACTTGCCAGTACTATCCATAACATTTACACTAATAATTGAGAGATTTTTCTTACTTTTTTTACAAAGAGACTATTGTTGAAGTTTTTCAATACTAGCATGACATTTCTTTGTGGAGCCAATGGCTTGTAGCCTACTTAGTGCCTAGTAATAAGCAATATTATTTTTTTTTATGAAGCCGTGTCTTTACCTCAAAAACCTTTCCTAAAGGAAAAAATGTTGCCATATTATTGACAATTGTCCCTTGCTAACCACTAATTTGGGTAGGTCTACATTTGACTAGTACAATACCGCAAACGCGATTTTGCAATATTTGTACTGATAGACGTAAATTTAACAACACATTACGACTAAGAAAATCTGAACTTCTAACAGAACTTTGAATATACATTGAAATATCAAAATCTCCTCTCAGAGACCTAGTTTAAATTTAATTGCAAAGGAGGAGAATGTGCTAGTGTGAAAAATACGACTTAATAAAGTCGTAATTCTTTTACTGAACTGAAAGAAAACGTGAGGAAGGGATGCCAATGTCGTGAATATAAAATTTATAAATAGATAAAAAACATAGGTGATGGATTAAAAAAATTATTATTCATAAAATTAACATCTTAAAATACGTATAAATTAGTTATTTCTTTTGAACACTTGTGTAGTAATATACATTAAAAACAATTAAATAAGAAAAACATTATTACAGAAGGACTCTCAAAAAATCCCAACACTATAATTAAAGTTAAATAAAATATCTAGCTTATTGTTTATTTGATATTTGATTGTGGATAATAGTATCCTTTTAATTTATTAACATACATCATAAACTTGACGAGGTAAGTTGTTTACTCAATGCAGAAGGACGAAGATCGCCATCGCAAGTTACAATGTTTCAGGTAAACTTCAACGACACAAGTCACGTTTTGGCAAAATATGACACATGTCATGTTTTGGCAAAATATTATTTACTCAATACAGATGTCTCAACTTTATACCTATATCTCAACTTCCTTTATATATTCACCCTGCATGAAAAGGTGCACGATACTAAACACAATTTCTTTACCTAATTGGATATTTCATTCAAGAGCACTATACGAATATCTTAATTCACGTGCGGTAAACCATTTGCTAGCATCGCTACCCAGTGCTAGATTACGAACACCAACCGGTGTGTCAAGATTGGTATAAAACAACCTTTCATCGAGATGTTCTTTTGCTGAAAAGCCTGGAACGATTGCGTAGCAAGGTCAGCCGCATCATGACGTACGCTTCCATAATAACGGTTGCATAATCTCCACGAGTTTTATGAGTTTTTTGAGTGAGACTTCCTTAATTAGCAATACGCGTTCTAGTTACACATTGTAGAGTTCACTAAGGAAGATTCCGATATTGATAGAAACCTTGCTATGCAAAGAAAATCGATGTTCCCACCGTGAGTAATTTCATTAGTATTACTCACCGAAATATCCTAGAATATTTTAAGAGTAACATTATAACGACGCGTTATACAACAGCATTTGCTATCAGTATTTCGAATGTGGATCAGTATAAAATGTGTTGTCGATGATAGAAAACCTATTTTAACAAAAAAAATACAGAAGGAAAATCTCTGATTGATGCTAATAGTGTACAGTCTGCTTCATTTAGGCACTCTACACTTTCTATACAATAGTATTCAACATTTATTTATTGTAATATTTTTTCTGAAACCACATTACGAAAATCTCCGAAAAGTGTCTCTTACTACATGTATGATATTTTATCATATCATATTCAATAAATTGTAAAGATCATAAAGCAGGTTTTATTTTTTGGTTTTAAAGACCACAATTTCTAGTTTTTTTGAACATTTACTTATCAAACTAAAGCACAAGTCAATTTTGAATAATTGAAAACAGAATGTAAAAATGGCCAATTTGTCACATAGGAGGTTGTCCATCTTCAACGATATGTTAACATTATAATTAAATATTTTATGACAAGTAGCGATGGCAATTTGAAAATTATTATTTCAAATTATTAGAAACGCCTGCATTTTCATGAAAAATCCTTGAATTTGGAAAATATATTTAACTATTGTAATTGAAATATCATTTGATTGAATACACTTGTGTAAAATGTATTTATAAATTCAAATCTACAAGACACGTTAATGCTACAAATACAGCTTGATGTAAACAAATCATGAATTCAACATAATTAAATATATTTGGGCGTTATTTCTCATTACACCTCACCATGATTAAAAATTGCATATCACTACGATTCGGTTTACTTCTCCAAAAGCTCAGCACAAAACCAAGAGTTTTCAAAGCAATGTTAATTGTCCGAAGAAATTATACAAAACATCCACCTGTTGGTAATAGAGATTGGGAGATAAAATTTACACATGTATGATTATTCGGTTTTTGAGATAAAAACGTAGACGTGTTGAATTTTTCCAAAGACCAGGCATGCTCACGTGAGGGTAATCGTGATTGGGAGTAAGTGCTAATTTTTGAATTGATGCGATGAATGTTCTTATTGTACCGATTTTAATCGTTACAGCACCTCACGAAATTCATAGCCTCTTCTAACCGCTTGTTACCTCACTGTAAGACTCATGAGTCGCACTCACGCATTTCTCCAAGCAAAGCACGTTCACATATCGCCGCATTTGTGTACACGAACATGCAACAGCACTCCAGAGCGACGTCTTTTAACTGAGAACTAATCCGCTTTCACGCTTGTAATACTAATTACATGGCTCCAACGGCCGTCGAGTTACTTCTATCTTTACGCAAGGGTTGAGTCGTTACTTTCGCGGAGGAAAATTGCTCTTCGAGGCGATAAGCCCATCGCCGATTTCCATCTGCGTCCGTCGCTACGTGGGTGTGCACGTGAGTGTGGTCAAGGCGCGTGGGCAAGGCGCGTGGCAAGGCGCGGTGGGCAAGGCGGCGTGGCAAGGCGCGTGGGCAAGGCGCGTGGGCAAGGCGCGTGGGCAAAGGCCGCGTGGCAAGGCGCGGTAGGGCCAGGCGCGTGGCCAAAGGCGGCGTGGGCCAAGGCGCGTGGCATACGGTCGCGGTTGGGCAGGCGCGTGGGCAAGGCCGCGTGGGCAGGCGCGTGGGCAAGGCGCGTGGGACAAGGCGCGTGGGCGAGGCGCGTGGGCGAGGCGCGTGGGAAAGCGCGTGGGCGAGTGACATGGCGGGTGAAGATGGCTATGAAGGGCAGCCGGCCAGGTAAACATCCGACCGGCGCCACTATCAATTTATACATTGTAGGAACGATTCAGCTCAAATTATTTATCACCGCCCCCCTTTAAATCAATTTTAGAAAGTTTTTTCTTTTTAAAACTTAATTACAAAAACTTCAGCACTTTTTCACTTACAATTCATCATGTAAGGACGTTGAATTAATACCAATTCTCCCTTTTTCAATAACCGATCGTTGGCTAAACCTTATACAGACTGTGTGAAGAAACACCATCCCGTTAAATATTTACGATTTAGTAAAGACAAGGAAATAATATATCAACGTTACACTGGCAGTCAGGTGAATAGGAAACGAGGACGGAACGCCGGAAGGGCAAGCAGGTGGGTGGCAAACAGTAAGGTGGCTAGGCATAGGGAAGGGGGCGGCGGAGACCAGCAATCACTAAGGGCGGCAGCAAACAGCTGCGTGTTGCGGAAGCAGAGTGGCAAGGATGGTAGCGGCGATTAAGGTATGGACGATCGAGGGCGTCAGACAGTAATGGCAGGCGAGGGCCAGCAGGTGCGAGAGTGGCGTCGGAAAGGATGGCGGCGGCGCAGTGGGGCAGGGGCAGACGGATGGCGAGCCCGAAGGGCGGCGAGGGGATGGAGGGCGGCGAGGGCGGCGAGGGCGGCGAACGGCAGGGCGGCGGAGGGCGGCGAGGGCGGCCGAGGGCGGCGAGGGCGCGAGCGGAGGGCGGCGAGAGGGCGGCGGAGGGCCGGCGGAGGGCGGCGAGGGCGGCGAGGGCGGCGGAGGGCGGCGAGGGGACCGGCGGAGGGCGGGAGCGGAGGCGGCGAGGGCGCGGAGGGCGGCCGGAGGGCGGCGAGGGCGGCGAGGCGGCCCGAGGCGCGAAGGCGGGCGAGGGTCGGCGAGGCGGCGAGGGGCGGCGGCAGGGCGGCGAGGAAGCAGCAGCGAGAGGCGGTAGACGGCGAGAAGCAGCAGGTTGGAAAGGGTGGTGCTCAGAGGACGGGGCGAGGGAGGTTGGTAACGAGGGCAGCATGGAATGACAAGACGTGTCGGCGCCATTGCTGGCGTGAATGGTGTACAGGGTTTGGGTGGGAGACAGGGACGGGAGTGACATGGGTTTGGTGAGAGTGGTTGGGCGTCTGGTGACCCGGGCCGAAATGATAGAGACCTACTGCGTTGCAGATTTGTGTGGGCGGGCGGAATCTGCGTGGTGCGCGTGTGCGGAAGAGACTGGGGGCAGCGAGGAGGTGAGTAAAATGGGTCAGGGCGTGGGTCGAAGAATCGGTGGAGGCTAGATGGCGAGGCCGCGGAATGGCGCGGGCCGTTGAGGTGCAGTCAGTGGGGCGAAGATGCAGCCGAGCATCGCGGGCGACTCGCTTGAGTGACCCGTCACTAATGTAAAGTCAGTTCATCTTGGGGCTGTAAACACAGGCCCCTGAAAAACAATGAAACGATATTCGAATATCTTGTAACTGTTTTGATTATAGAAACATAATAATATACCAAAGGAATTTTTACAAAGTGTAAGGCTAATTGAACCAGATATCAATCAAAATATAATTAAAATAAATCAATAAATCAATGGATAGCTATGAGTACGAAAAATACTTGTAGAAAATTTGAATCGAGTAAAGAAACTCAGCCATCGAACATATATTTGCATATAATTACTTTTTTCCTTAATACACTTGCTCTACAAACTGGTTTGTTCTCTTCATCCTTAAACTTGTCCAGCTTCTCTATAAAAGTAACCGTTACATACTTCTACTGAGTTAGGTTGCCCTGGGAGGTGCGAGTATTTTCAATTAACCAAGGAACATCCTATTTGTTGCTGGCCGGTTGCAATGCGCTCGTGGCGGTCGGCCGACCGGTCCTCAAAATTAAACTTGTGGTGCTAAAACATCACGCACTTTCTGGCCCAAATTTCCACGCAAAATAACGCGAAAAGTACATAATTTTTAAAAAATTGGTCATAACCTTATTTCAAAATTATCTTTAAGGAACAGATTCCATTAACAGAAAAAATATCTGCACAATTTGAGTTAAAGGACGAACAATTTTAAATTTTAAAAAATCAAAGTTTTCAACGAGGATAAACGTCTTTCTTAAATGTTCTTCATACCATCACAGAAAAATATTAATCAAAACCGATGCAGACACTTTTTTTAAAGTTTTGAATGAAATGCTCCAGGGGCTGAAACGTAGCCTCCAAACTTGAAATATCGGTTTCGAATTCAAGGGGCCGTGACATCAGCCAGATCGATTGAGGAATTTCAATTTTAGAGAAAATCGGATGAACGGTTTAGCGCTAGCGTTGTTCACTGGCGGGCAGGTACAGACAGATGAAAAAACGTTTTGTCGACATTCGATTTTTCTGCATCAACAATTCACAAAACTGGAATCTGACTACACCATGTATTAGATGATTTTTTGCTACATTTAACAACTGGATTTATTCCCTCTTTTTTTCAGGACCCTGTAACACGAAATTTTCTATCCAAAATTCGCCGTTCTTTTGTCCAGCATTACATAATTTTCTCTCTACTTAGTAGTTAAAAAGGAAAACTTGTTGAATGAGCACTGTTAATTACAACATAAAATCATCTGATTATTAACAAAGTATGAGATAAATTTAACTGGGAAATAGTCTGTGGTTAGGTAAAATAAATAAATGAGTAATGGTCAAGAAAAGTTCTTCCTCACAAGTGAAACCAATGAATGAATATAGTTTCTGAAACCTGCGTCAGTAGAACATTTACTGAATAAAACTTCTTTTTATGTAATATAACTATTCTAAAAACCGGATATTTCCTTTCTGACTGGTATTGCAGCATCGTAATAAAATATATACTCTAACTGTATTAGACCCTGTTGTGAATGAAGCAAACATTAATTTAACCAAGAGTATAGAGTTTGTGTTCAGTTCAAGAATATTCAAAACAAATTATAAATCAATCGTGGTATAGAATCGGGATTTTTTGTAAAAACAACCACAGTCCGAAACATAATTTTTTAGGAAAGAGAATACACATTCCATGACAAAATTGGTAGACATTTTTTCTGTTCTTTCTACGTCTGACGAAGAATCCATTTATTAGTTGTAAGTTTTCCCTTGCTTGCTCGTAATCATCAGTTGCAGATTGGAGTAAGCTATTTTGAGAAATAATCTTCAATCTAGAAAAAGCTATCTTCACTTCTCTACATCCTAACACTCTCATACCCTTGACCGTGCTAGCCTAAACCTCGAAGAAAGTCTTAACATAACTAAACGACTAAATAAACAAACGGATGATTAAAGATCTTCATTCTATGGAAAAGACTAAGACCGAGAGCGGGCAGAATAAAGGTGAATAGGGCGTGTAGGGAAAAAAGACAAGTAGTGATGAAGTAGAGGAACGGAGTGAAAGGGAGATAGATGGGCAAAGCGGCAGGTATGTTATAGTCGGATAGGGCATGCGAGTGAGGCGAGCAAAGAGTCCTAAGTGGGAGGAACCTAGTGGAAGAACTGGATGGTCGGGGCGGGAAAGGACAGTATAGACAAGGCAGCACGGATGGAGCGTGCGAGGAAGACGGGCGAACCTAGTAGGGTGGAGGGTAGGGAGCTAAGTCTTCTGAAGAAAAAAAACAACAAGTTTTCTTTTTATATATTTTAATTTTAGGGAAGGAGTAAGCCAATTTTTGTCCAGAACAAATAAGGGATTCTCAGTATCCGCCAAGTCCAATTAATTTTTACATAGCATTTTGATATCTAACAGAATTTGCAAGACAATTTAACAAAATTTGCCATCATTGACAGAAGTATATCATAAGTACATTACACAACTTGAACCATGCAACACGAAATTAACCGTAATCTGAGTATACAATACATTTTTTTCCAAAATGATACATTTTGAAGAAATTGTGTACAGTAATACATTGCTTTCATATTTGCCAGAGCAACATTACTTCACTGTCAACTTAAACATAGTTCGGTCTTACTAGCTATTCGAGTTTTATTACTATACTCCATTTATTATAACCATTCTTCTGCTTTTAAAATTACTTTTGGCAGTACCCAGTGGTGGTATTTTAGAAGGTATTGCTAAAACCTAGTTAAACTGAAGGTAATGGGAGAAGGTAAGGGGCTATTTTCATTGTTATTACCACAAACATTCTAAAAGTTAAAATTCATGGTAATACAAAACGGCAAATACATTTTAAAATATTTTGATCACTATCAAATAATTAGAAATGAAGTGGAAGGGGTAATGTTAAAAAATAATATCTCCAAGTGTAGTACGAAAAAAAAAGATCTTTCCTCTCTTGAGAAAGAACATCCAAAATTTCTCGGTCCCATCGACCACAAATGGCGAGGCACCAAGCTGCGAATTACAATACATTATAGCTCCAAAACTTAAGTCACTCAAAAGTCGTAAGGAACTCTGCGAGTCCCATAAGAATAACTCAATAAGGCTCTTGCCAAAACGAGATACGCAGCGCTCCACACGGGAAAAACTTCCTTCGGAAACAAGTACTGTTCTCGCATAGGTTCTATGCAACGCCAGAGAAAAAATTCGCTTAAAAAAACGTTCTACAATATTAATTTTTGGTATTTTTTTAATTTGTGTATGTTGCGTGAATCAATGTACCTTTAAAGAGACCCGGAGCTTTTTGTACAATTCTAAACGTGCCTTACACATTGGCATGATTTCTACCATAATAGTTTGTTGTAGCGCATACCCTTAAAGCAAATACTATATGAATGTGCTAAAATGATAAAATTGTTATCATTACAATTTGCGTATTTCTCATATCGTGTTTTACTTCTTCACACCACGTTTAATCCATTGACACAAATATATTCTTCCTTACTGCCTTACTAGTAAACTCAACACCAAAATACACCACATCGTAAACGAAGATTCTGAGTTTTGATCATATAAATGTGTGAAAATTCTTAGAAATAAACCTTAGACAATAGTTTCGTTTATAAACAATATGTTCCATTATTCCTTCAATTTTGGGAATACACTGAAATAATATTTGAGAAACTTTCAGAACAAAGTTCAAAAGAATTCTTTTTTCAGTCCAATTTGTGTACTTAATTGTCACGTACGCAGTAAGCTTAACACTACCATTATGTAAACTGCGAATGCATTTTGTTCAAAAGCAATTTACACTTTTAAAGAACCATAACATGTAATAACAATGCATTTTTATGCATGCACACATGAAATGGAAATTCATCATAGAATAAATATATCATAGATGTTGAGAAAACTCATCCCAAACTGTTTAGTTCTTCATGATATTTCATTTTTTACAATGATCTGTAGCAAGCTTAAAAATAGTTTTATCCCCAATACCATTACTTCTGTTCAAAGTTAAATTCCGTATTTAATACTAAGTATATAATATGCTTAAAGAATATATATCATGGTCTTCTAATAAACACTTAGGTCATAAAAAGCACATTAGTAATGCTAGTACTTTGAAGTTCTCGTTTCCTTAACCAAATACCACATTCAGTACACCATTGCCAGTACTGAGTGAAGAGGATAGATTTCGTTTCTTGTATTAATATTCAATACCAGTAGTAAAACTTATTCTGACACTCTTTGACCATTATATACATATCAAGTTTTCTCGGGTAAGTGCGAAACCCATTCGATTGGTTGTATATACCAGAGAAATACCAGTTGGCATCTTTGAAACGTTGCCTTTGTCTCTCCTATATGATTACCATCCTTTGTAACCAACACCACCAACGTATTACATAAATTCACACTCAAACACTTCATTAAATCATTTAATTCATGCTGACATGCGTTTACCATTATATAAAATCACGTTTTTCATGTCCAGAAACCTTTTTGGATTCTGTTGCATACACCAATAACAAAAACACCAGTGCGCACTTGGAAATTGTTTTGTTTAATTTCCCTAAACGAGTACATTTTGTAATCAACATTTTGAACTTATTCTATACATGCCACACATTTCGCTTCGCTATACTTAATTTTAATTCATGTTTATATCCGTCGACTCACTCGTTTTGTCCGGCCAGTATTAAACCATTTCGACTGTTGCATAGACCGAAGACAGGTTCACCGAAGTACTCCTGTTGGTAGTTCCCTTTGATACGTACAAAGTACGCCTGCGAATATTAATATAATACCAGATTTTGTAACCAACAATATTAAATTAAGTTTTAAATGCGAATTGTTCGCTTTATTACACTACTTCATTTTAATTTAGGTAGATATTCGTTGATCATTATAAGAACACATTGTGTCAGTTTGGAAACCCTTTAATTCTTGCCTAGACCAAAGACCAACAATAGCAGTTCACATCTGCGAAACAGTTTCCTTTTGATTTGTCTTAGACACACCACTTGTTAACAACAATGTCAACTAATTATACGCATATACACTCATTACTTCCATTACCACTTAATTTATAACGCGTTCGTCGCCAATTGCAGTGACACAGGAACCGTCGAAGTGCGCGTAGCCAATGGCTAAAGATCCCAAGCCAATAATATACGTGGACGTTTTTAAAATAATATTGTAACATCACTAGCCATACCACTAATTTCTTTTGAACCATGATCTCAATCATTATTTTACATACCAATGAGTTATAAATCGCATACAAGTCCTCGCTGGCGCATAGGGTATAAGTCTCATTCGAGAACGCAGGGTCCAAGAACCGTGTAAGCAAGATGCGTTTTAATCTTGGCTGTAATATCTTGCTTCTCGCATCTTTACATACCTACCTAAATATCACCCTATGCAATATCCTTGATGTATCTTCATTGAGAATCCGAAAGCATCTTTCCAACCTTCAAAAAGAACTAGAATTTCAACCACCACTGAGCACCAGCCTCACACGCGTTTTTGGTAGCTGCCGCGCTACCCATTAAGAAGTTTCGGTAACGTTTTATTTACTTACAACCACTCATAAAACCAAAACCTAGTAATTTGCACACGTTGGATGCATAAGTAGCTTTGATCTTAATTGCAATGTTTACAAACACTTAATCTAGAGTTTTTAAATCAGACACTAATAATTCTTAAATCAATCTAGTTGTAAGCGTATCCTCTTCCAGGTAGAACGTAGCATCTATTGCCTGTTGAGGAGGAAAGATGGCCGTCCTCAGAAGATAAACGTCTTACACCACTGGAAACAAAAATTGCTGTTGGAGAACTTTTCGACAAACCGCTAAAGTGCCGAAAAATAATTTGCAACTTCCGTTTCTCATTTCCTTTTGAATATCATCTCTTAGGAGCAATGAAATTTGTTGTCAATCAAAAACAATGCGATGAGCACGAACATATTCCCTATTAACGAGAATTTCCCGAAATCTAAAACAAAAAAAGTTAAACTACCATGTGTGTTAGTATGGCATGGTGATCAATGATCAAATAAATTCTGTAGTTCTGTAGTCCATTAGAATTATTTAGTTAAGACAAGTTTTTAAATGCGTGATACACAGAAGTTACCGAAGGCCGATCAAAAAAGTTTCGTGAGTGAATCGGGGCAGATTTAATATTTTACGGGGCACTGCGCATGGACAATATGGAAACGCCGTAAATAGTTAAGTAGTTCTATCAAATTTTTTTATAAAAACAAATTTTACACAAAAATATAAAATTTGTTTAGATATTATGAATTTTGTAGTAAAAAATTTTAGCAGGGGGTGTTTAACACCTGCTGAAGGATGTTTGTGCATTACCCTATGTCTAGCGAAATTATGGAAGTTTGTTCAATTTCCTGGGGTACTGGAAAACCCGTATTATCCTGAGGTAAAACGACGCATTAACAGGTTAATATTAAATCCAACATACCTAATCCACATTGCAATCTTAGGCATCCGCGGTCAGTGTCATGTGAAGGCTATCGGCTGTCTGACACCGCATCGAGGGCACTGATACAGACGTTCGACAATCCTGTCGTGGCACTCCAGCCCTGAAGACCACGACAGGGAGGTCAAAACGTCGGCATCCATAACCTCGACGCATTTTCACCTAGTTCAGACGAGAGCGTGGATTTAACACACATTTTTCCGTTTCTTATTATCTCTTTTCAGCTAATAAAAAGTAGCATGTCCTGTTGAAATTTCGTTAGCACACGTCGGTCATGAGATAATATTACAAAGACCAATGGTTACACTATGCTAGCCTTTTCTTGCTAGAAGGCGGTAGCGGAAATGGTGCAAGAATGAACTAAAAAACGTTCAGCAATAGTTTTGTAAACAGAACGTGAGATTTAGTGGAACATCACGTATTTATGCCCTGGGGCAAAACAAAAAGTTTTTGTTCTTGTAAGTCACTAAGATTATGAAACTTACCAAATCACGGACTATTTGTTTCGAGGTCTGGACTCCGCAGAACGCCTTCCTGCATTTGGAACAGTCTTTTTCTGGTATACGTTTCAGATTTCCAATGAGCAGTCGAGCCTGAAAATAATTTTAAGGTTTTATTGACTGAAACATCCTCGCCGTAAAAGTTATCTTTACGAGCAAAATATTTTATCCTAGTTTAAACTGTATATACTGCGCCCATTAATTTAATGCTAACAAGAGATTTTTTCACAAATCGAGAGATATCCATCATATAAAAATAACATCTTGTTTCGTCCAAGAGTTGAAGGCATGATAAAAGACCGAAAAGTTTTAAAAGCTTATATAAAGCAAAATATTGCCCACCTTTGAAGACTGTATACTAAGTTGGTACAAAGTATTTTTTGTAAAGCTTTTCATCTAAATGAAATATTGTGACCAATTTTAATATTTTGGGTGTAAATTCAGGGTCATAGTGAGTGGTTAAGTCCGGGTTTATATTTTATGTAAATTTTCTTACGGTAACGTTTATTTGACTAGTCCTTCACTGTGCCAACTTCTTTCAGTCTCATCGGATACTCGCATACCATCTTCGGTCTCAGGTTTTATTTTTCGTCATCTTGTACGAGTTCTCTCGAAGTTCCAGGACTGATAATGGACTCGTTCCAGTTTTCTTTCACAAGATCCTAACCAAATTTGAAAGCAATTCAACATTTATTACGGACTATTACGTATATTAATGGTACGTGATGAGTTGGAAAGAAATGTGTGGAAATCGGGAACCTTCGAAGTGTTGCTTGCACGTGCGTATAAAATATGGATGATATATAGGATAGAAGCTGATAAGTATTATTTAGAATGTGATCTCCATTAAAAGGAAGATGATGGAGATGCTTTGCACGAGTAAAGGCAGAATTAGAGAATCGTGGATGGAATTTTCAATTAAGAGAACAAAAGATTGAAAAATAGAAATAGCAAGGTGGAGGTTGTGTTTACATTATCAAATAGGAATATATGTCTTCAAAGGGTGGCACGAGTTTGAGAAATAACGGAAAGTAGAGTAGTGAAACTAGGCAAGTAAAGAAGCGTCGTAAGTTTATGAATGGACAAGGGAATGAGTATACGGTTGGTAGGAAAACTTTTCTTTAAGTGAAGATGAGAGAGGCAGGTCATGATGTAAATAGCTCTTCTCTACTGGTAATAAGGGAATTTTATGAAACCTCCCAACACTATTTTGGAGGAGATAATGTATGCAGTAAGCGGTAAATGATTAAACTGTCAGGAAAAAGGGAAGAGAGAAAGGAACAGAACAGAAGAAAGAGGACAAGAAAGTGAAGTGTAGAGAAACGAGAAGAAAAGGGAGAGGCAGGAAAGCAGGACTACGTGATAACAAAAATAATAGGAGGATAGAAAAGAAAAAGAAAAATATTTTCGTAAATGAAAGAGAAAATAAGGTGATAGAGGAGAAAAAAGGGGCACAAGAGTAGGGGAGATTCCAGGAAATCAGAATTCTTAAAATGTAATAAATACCGACGAAAGCCGCTCAGGGTGTAGCACGTTGACTTTGCATATGAGAGGCTCGGGCCCTATTCCCGTGTCGGCCATCCTGATTGGAATTTGCGAGGTTTTCCTCCGTCATCCAGGTGTATGCTGGGATGGTTCTTCCATGACCGCCAAATCGTCACCGCTTGCCGAATTCGTTAACTACGTAAAGTAGCGATTTCGAGACATCGCGAGTTCCTGGTTGGGTGACCTACTAGGAACTCCAAGATCGCGCCGAGGCCAATTACTCATTATTGAACGTAATGTCTAAAAACAAAATACAAAACAATGGTGAGATAAAAGAACTTTAAATTAAGCAGAAATTGAACTGTTGAGAAGAGAAATTTGGTGTAGTGAATCGAGAAAACGAACTTCCCTGATCGAAAGGGTTGAAAGGGAGAGGTAAAGGACGGGTGAAAATATAGAAAGATAGAGGGATGTGTGTATATACTTATAATCGATACCAGTATTACAATAGTTGAGGCAAAAATATGACAATAAGTAGATAGGAACCAATTTATAAAAGGGAGATATAAAAACGCTGGTGGTAAACAATGGAAGAAAAGAAATGTGGAAGAGAAGAAAGGAGGAAAGAAAATTGAAAAGCCCGAATATAGATTAGGGAGTAATCGGATATTGCAGTCCATGTAGTGGTGAAAAGCGGAGGAGAGAGGGATGGTTAATGCAAAGATTAGAAATAAGAGAAGCATTAGGTATTTAAGAATAAATAAATTCAAAATACGAATTTGGATAAAGGATAAAATTTCCGTTACGAACAGAAAGGCCTGGAAATAAGACTAACGGAAGGAATAAGAAATAATGGTAAGAATCAGGATAGATTGTGATGGTCGGAGTGAGATTAGAATACAGCAGAGTAAAAGATAAAGAGGATAAGTTTTTAGTTTAGAAAATTTGTCAACTACGGGTACGTTATCTAGTTGTATATTGCCTTACTTACCTTGCCACATAAATCGAAATGTTTATATAGATTCACGAAGAATGGAATTTCCACACAAAACGCTATTCCAGATGTCTTCTGTGAACTATATATTAATATACTCTTTCTTCTCAAAACTTCATGAAAATGATGTAAAAATGGCTTTTATTTGTTTGTTCAAAGGTAATTTTCTTTCTACTTCCAATTGCAAGTCATTTTGGTCTCGCGCTCTTAGTTTTCAATATATTCGTAATTTTCTGTGTTTCTCGTTAAGTACCATGCTTCACTGATCTATCAGCAGCAGGAAAACAATATCTTAAGAACTGTTTATGATTTTCAAATTTCCATGCACCCTGAAGAATCAAATCTATTGCCTGAAAAAGAAATTTATTTATTATTCCATTGTTTTAAAACCATCTGTACTTGTCATAATCCAAAAACTCCCAAAATGACGGTCATGCAACAAAATGCGAATAATAGGGTGTAGTGTAACCAAAATCTATTACATTATTTGATAATTAAGCTTACCTACTTTAAGAGGCTTCTAATAACAAATCATTAATATTTCTTATTCCCCGAGATAAGAAGTACACAAAAAATACTATTTAAAAAAAAAGCTTAAATTTAAAATTATTTGCATTGATGTGTAGGTTATAACAATGAAAACTAAAACAAGTGCGGCAAATTAGTGATATGCAATTACGAAGTTTAAATAGAAGAGTCGGGTTCTCAATGATTCGATATAGAAATCAAGATAGTTGTTTTCCAAAGACTATTATTGGAGAAATAGACCAATCCTTACTGCACCTCCTGCTCGTTTCTGTTACTCAAACATTCAACAATATATTCCGCGCAACAAATAAATGTTACCTTTCCAGCTACAGAGCTTAAAATAGTATGCTTTGCTTTTGAGGGTAACTCTCAAATTCATGCGGTGGTATACTTCACTTTAAAATTTTCATTTTGTGGATATAGGATGCCACTTTCGATGGGTTAATGCTAGCTTATTATATTGACTGACGGGCAATTCCTAATCATTTATAACCTGGACTGTAGGATATATTCCCGAAGGGTGAGCGTGTAGTGAATTTTTTGAACCCCAGAAATCTATATTGTACTGTACCATGAATTCTTTTCCTTCCAGCACCAAGTTCAGTTTCAATCTGGCGACTTCTAATGTCCTCATTTACTCTTGTTTATGCTTCCTCCAAACATCTGGAATGTATCTAGAGTAGGACCTCCAACAAAGTTTGCGATTTCACCAAAAAGGCAGCTTCCTCGTAATTCACTTGGACCACTTTCGTTAGCAACTGTTTCATGACAAAAACAAACCTGTACTTTAAAAAAATCTTTCACACTAATAAAACTTCTTGGAATAATCACCATCGCAAATTTGATTTTGATGAGCATGCGCAATGAACACCCTAAAATTAATATTATTCGTCTTTTTTCTACTTACCAAGATAGATTATCAATCCTTGAAATAAATGTTATATTAAGTATTATTACTACGACTATAAACCTTGCTAATCATGCAAATAAACCGTTATACCCAGTAATATTTTACTACAACTTAAATAACAAGACAGCTTACAATCTAAAATGATGAAACTGATACTGCTGTTGATGACACTGAAAATTAACATTGAGTAAACGTTTACTGCGACAATTCATCTAACAAGACAGTCTACGAATCCTGAAAAGTAAATATAAATTACATAACTAGTAATGTATTAATACGACAATTCATGTAAGAAGATAGTTTATCAATCCTGAAAATAAACTATATATTGAAATGCGTTTTACTTCATGTCTTGTAACACACTGCTTACCAGTACTGAAATAAATGTTATATGAGTATTACTACGACCAGAAACCTTGATTCAATTCATTGAGTAGTCTTAGACGTCTTCAGTAATCTTACGACATTTCATCTAAGAAGGAGGCAAAAGTTACCAATACTGAAAATAAATGACAAATACAATTATTTACTACGTCAATTCATCTTACCAATCCTGAAAAGTAAATATAAATTTATGTTTCGAATAATCTCTTAATACGATAATTTGCGTAACAAGATGGCAGCTTACCAATTCTGAAAATAAATATAATGAGGAATCTATTGCTAATACATTTTATGTAAAAAGACACCGCCTACTCATCCTGGAAATGAATTATGTTTTGAGTAATCCGGTAATACGATAATTCATGTAAAACGATGACAGTTTATCAATCTTGAAAAGAGGAAGAATATTAAGAATTTAAAAAATAAAGATATATTGAATAATCTTATAATGCAATAAGTTATTTAATAAGATACAGCTTATCAACACTGAAATAAATGTTACATTGGGCATCTTAAACTTCGACCAGTAATCCAACATGACATATCTTACTAATCCTGAAAATAAATGTTATATTAAGTAATATTTTACTACAATTCGTCGAACTAGCCATACCTTACCAATCCTAAAAGTAAATGTTACATTGAGTAATCTTACTACGATAATTGATCTAACAAGATAGCTAAATCTACAAATATTGAAAATAAATGTCATACTACAGTATAATTATTTACTACGACAATTCGTCCACCAGTAAGAAACATTTCTAACCCTACAAATAAATGATACAGAGTAATCGTTTAAGACAATTCATCTAACATGACAGCTTACCAATGCTGAAAAGTGAATATAAATTATATTTCGAAAAATCTCAATTATTTGTGTAACAAGATATCTGTGGCAGCTTCAAATTTCTGAATATTTTTATTATAATGAGGAATCTATTGCTAACATTTTATCTAAAAAGACACCGCTTACTCATCCTGAAAATGAATTATGTTTTGAGTAATACGGTAATACGATAATTCATGTAAGACTATGACAGGTTAGCAATCTTGAAAAAGAGAAAGAAAATTAATTAAAAAAACGATATATTGAATCTTTTACTGCAACAAGTTATTTATTAAGAGGCAGCTTATCAACACTTAAATAAATCTTATATTTGGCATCTTGAACTTCGACCAGTAATGCAACATGACAGATTAAAAATCCCGAAAAATCAATGTTGTAATATTGAGTAATCATTTATTACAATTCGTCAAACTATCCACAGCTTATTAATCCTAAAAGTAAGTGTTATATTGAGTTACTACGACAATTCATCCAACAAGTTGGCGAAAATTACCAATACTGAAAATAAATGACATGCTACAGTATAATTATCTACTACGACAATTCATCTATCACTAAGAAACCTTTCTAACCCTGCAAATAAATGTTATATGGAGTAATCTTTTAAGACAATGCATCTAACATGAGAGCTTACTAATCCTGATAAATGAATGGAAATTATATTTGAAATATTTTCTTTATACGACCATATATAAAACAAGATGGCAGCTTAAAAATTCTGAAAATAAATATTATATTGAGGTATCTATTGCTAATATATTTTATCTAAGAAGACACCGCCTACTAATCCGGGAAATGCATCATGTTTTGAATAATATGGTAATACGATAATTTATGGAAGACTATGACAGCTTACCAAACTTGAAAAAGAGGAACAAAATGAATTTAAAAAAATTATATATTGAATCTTTTACTGCAAGAAGTCGGCGAAAATTACCAATACTGAAAATAAATGACATGCTTCTGTATAATTATTTACTACAACAATTCATCTAACAAGGCAGCTTACCATTACGAACAATGAAAGTTATATTGTATATAAAGTTATACTATGACAACTCATCTATCACGACGAAATCCTTCTAATCCTACAAATAAATGTTATATAGAGTAATCTTTTAAGAAAATTCATCTAACATGACAGCTTACCAATCCTGAAAAGTTAATATAATATATTTCGAATAATCTCTTTATACAACAATTTATGGAACACGATGGCAGCTTACCAATTCTGAATATAAATATTATATTGGGGAATCTATTGCTAATACATTTTATCTAAGACGACACCTCCTATTAATCCTGGAAATGCAACAAGTCATTTAATAAGACGCAGCTAATACATCTAACAATACACAGCTAATCAATTCTCAACCAACAATTTTATTGTTTAAGTTTACTACGACAATTCATTTAAGAAGATGACAGCTTACCAATCCTGCAAATAAGTTATATCGGGTAATATTTTGCTACAATTGACCTACACGATTATCGCGTACCAATAATGAAAAGAATTATAAATGTAATTATTTGTAATAAGACAATTTAATCAGACGCAGATTACCAATCCTGAAAGGAAACGTTATATTGAACAATCGTCTACTACGGATATGCATGAAGCCAAACACCGCTAACCAATCCTGAAATAGATTTTATTCTGGGTTATCTTTGATTACGACAATTCCTCTAACACAACACAGCTTACCAATCCTGAAAGTATGTTTTATTGAGTAATTTACCTAAATCAAAAAAGGTTGAACTGAAAGATTATTTTAAATGACAATTCCTAACAAAGACTAACGTAGGTAATTACATTCATTAAAGTATATTGCAACCATTTTTTCCGCTTGAAAATGATATTCACAGTAGTTTACTTAGGAACGCACGTGCCAATCAATTTCTAAGACTGTTGGCCTTTTGACCAAATGCAATGATGAATTATCGGAATTTATTGTAAAAATTTCCATCATTGAAGCTAATCTTATACGAGGCATTACAAAAACGTGAAAAAATGTAGAAAGCAAAAAATACATTCTATTTAATACCTTATGAAAATCTAAGCAAAATACATATGTCCACATGCAATTACTGAACTAATATACAAAGTTCCAACACCGAAGATTAAGCAGCTTAGATTACTTATTACAAAAATTAAAGAATGATAGGCGACAGATACCTTACAATTCATAGTCATGCATGTGTGCGCAAAATACCTTTCATGTCCGCATGTTAATCTCGCAACCGAGACTGTAATTTTCGGCCTTTTAACTCCAAAATTATGTCGTAGCAAAAGACCAACTCCCATATAAAATAGTACCAACGCTTAGATCTGATTTCTGCGCTTTCTTTTGATTTCGCATTTTTATCATATGTGCGCTTGCACAACATCTAATCTGGGATTCAGAAGTCGAAGTTGCAAGTACATAGTTTGCAAGCATTACACAAGGCTAAACCGGGTGACACTAGCGCTTCTACCGTTACACCAGTTTTTTCGCAGTTACAATGGGACGTTGAGAGTCTCAGTCAAACCTGAAAGTCTGTGGGGATGGGTTCATCATGTCAAGACATTGACCATTAACAAAGTTCAAAGCGTGACAACGTTTTAAGTCACTTTTGGCGATAAAGGAGGAATAACCCCTCCCCCTCGAACATACGCCAGTCATCTGTCAAATGAAGTCAAGTATTTTCCTTTTATCCCCATCGGCCAGGAGCCCAGAGTCTATAGTATCCGGGATTCCCTGGCGGTCACCCATCGCGGAACCAGTGGTGACTCGAGCTGCATAACTTCCATGACTTCACGGATCTTTGTTAAGAGGTTCGGCTACCAGCACTGGCAACATTAAAACTGTACCGATTTCGCACAGAATGGTTTCTAATAACTGGGACATTGATGTCCCATTATCGTAGCCTTTTCAAACATTTTATCTTCCCTGGTGTGTCAAGAATTTAAGCGCACGGTGTTTATGATGTGTAAGCGTTACACCCGTACGGCACCATGTTCTTGTAGCGTCCTCTAAGCCGGTTAGAGCGAGAGATGTCACTCGTGGCTCCATTCGCTTCCATACCTGGTGGTACCAAGGTAGAAGTCCGCTATTTCGCTTATACCGGTCGATAGTTGTTCGCTGGCTGTACTTCGGAAGGTATAGCAAGAATACCGTGAGTGAGTAAGGGCCCGACCGTGAGTAAGGGCCCGACCGTGAGTAAGGGCCCGACCGTGAGTAAGGGCCCGATGACCTTATCAAGTAATGAGGGAGAATTTGACCATGGTGACCGCACCAGAATTCCGAGCCGGTCATAGCGGCGGTTAGAGACATTCCATTGGATAGAGATTCACGGACGAAGCAGACCTACTACCGTCTGCTATAAAATTCTCTCTTCACAGTTCTGTACCAATGCAGGCAACTTCTCATATCCAAATTCATTTTGTGGCTCATTTTCCACCTAATGCTGTATGTTGCCATTCCACAACACGCTTTGAAGACTAGGAGAGCCTAGATTAGAGTCCTGACTGAAGAATTTTAGTCAAATTAGTAATAGGGCAAGTCGCTACAGCCTGGCTTAGAAATCTAGAAGCGAGCTCGCAATTAAGGAATTGGGGATAGATTAAAAACAAAACCTTGAAAACCACAACAAATACCACAAAGCAATGGCAGAACAAATGCTAACGTATGTATGCAAAAACAGAACAATAAATAAAACAGACGGAACATAGAAAATGCTGCAATGAAATTCGTTACTTTCAGTAGATAGATAATATCTTGGATAGAAAATACAATGACCTAAAAACCCAAATTTATATATTCAAACTGATGGACAATATCCAAGCGTTGAAGAGCAACTGGAATGACCACATTTAAAGTATGCCTTCGAACAGCATAGTCATAATAATATACCAATCAAACACCAAAGAAAAATGTTTAACAAAATAGGCACTCATTGTCTTGATATAAAAACAGGCCTTAAGGTAGATCTAAAACCCATGAAGCAGAAACAGAACAAGAATTCAAGGGATTCTGTGATGGCCATAACACTTTTGGACACTGAGATAGAGATGGGAAAAAGGAATCAGAACTTACAATGTAAATTCAATATGAAATGTATACTACATTAAATCTACACTTTATATTATTTTTCACTATAGTCATTGATCGTATGAACTCCCTATTCACACGCAACTAAATATACGACACGTAACACTTCCTACTTGCACTAAAGCACTACATAACAATCATCTTCATCTTGTTTATCACTAACACGACTCTCACGACTTTTCGAAGTCCGTTGCTTTCTGTGATAGATCGGTCCGCCATTTTTCGTATCTCTCTTGTACGTCTTGTTACTCTTCATTTTTTTCTTTATTAAATCTTCTCTTTCGTGTTCGAAATGCGACGGGCTTCCAGCGCCATTCATCCGTGTCACGTGACTTTTCACTTCGACTTTGAACGTTGAGTCCCCCATATTTTTTTCCGTTAAGTATTTTCGGTCCGTCAGCAATCTTGAATTTTTCATTCTGCTGTATTTTATAATAATTTGTTTTTTTATTTGATTCTTTGTTGCTGGTCGTACTGGAATTTTCATTGCGGGTATACAGCATGAATTTCTTTCTGTCTTGAATAAAAGGATTTTGTGTCTTTGCAATTGCTATTGTCTTAGACGTATGATAATTTGATTCTATATACATATTTATTATGTGTATGACTTTGGTATTTGCATACATATTAAGGCCTTTTCTTTCCCCACACGGAAGGAGTGACAATAATTGACTATCCCATTTCCCTTGAGCATTCCCATTTCCCCTTAAAATTTAACAGTTACAAGTCGCAGCTAAATATCAAGAGCAAAAAATAAACCCTGCGAGAGAGAATGAGGTTTCAAGAATTAAAGTTATGATATCAAATCATAACTCATATGTAGATGCATATACTGCATAAAAATACGTTTCTAATAGATAAAATATTCAAGAAAAGAAAAATTCCCTATATCCTAATGAGTGTCAATGAACAGACACTCCTTTGGCCGGAAAGCGCCTTCTCACGACTGAAATACCATAACTCGTTAGTTACATCACAATTCCAAAAGAAGCTTTTGAAAATTGGCAAAGTAAAAGAGGTTGGTGAGCTTAATGAAAGTTTTACCGCTATAAAATTTCAAGTTTACTAGAAACTGGGTTATCTATTACTGATAATTAAACCTCGCATTGTAAACAGAATTTAATGCTTTTATATAAGTAGTCTGCATTATATAAATGCATATATATATATATGTAAGTGGAACAATAGTTCATAGATAACCCAGCTATCCTCAAATCATATGCTTAATGAAATTGCATATGACGTCTCCAGGGTTAATATTGTGCTCTTACCTAGTTTTTACTGTATTTTAATTACCTTTGATTTTATAACTAATTAAAATTATGTTAAATGCTAGACAACCTCTCATCTTCCATTCAATTTCAAACATATTTTGTCTGTATTAATATTAAAATGATCTGTCTGACATTTTACTAACTATATCAAGAGGGCTTTTCTTGATTTATGCCATTAGAATGTTTGAAATATGAAAATGTTCCCTGTAAAAGAAAGTGGGATGTAAGAATTAGTATTTTCTGATAGTAGTATATACAAAAATATTTAAAACCAAACTAATTCACCTAATTTATTAATAATGAATTTTATGGGAGTATACTTTAGCAAGAACAAAGAAATTTACAAACTCAGTAATTGGATTACTTTATCAATTTTAGAATAAGTTCATCACTTCAACCATGCAAATATTTTTTCGGTAAAAAAACTAAAAAAGAAATGATATTACAATAAGTTACATATTCTTAAAACTGCCTAATTTGAGTAACAAGTCAACTGCATTAGAAAGGCAGTTCGATAATTAGACCATCACATTTTCAAAGACTGTTCGTAACCAAACAAATATGTTAATTTGAAATTAGTGGTTTGATAAACAAAGAGATAGCTAAAAAAATTGCAGGATAAAGATTTATCTAAAATGGAAATAAAATAATTTTATAATGTTCTCTCAGACACTTATTTAAGCCTTGATTTACATGATGTGTAATAAACCTACCTCATTTACTTACGGACACATTCTTTGATGAATTCATTTCAGTAACTTTTTTAAAGAAATGTTTACCTGAAACAGAAAAGCACTTTGTTAGACCTGGCGCCACATACAGAGATACAGTTCTCCTTCTACGCACCACTGTTGAAGTTAAAGATAATTACGTCGCTTGTTGGATTAATCTGCTTCAGTTTCTAAGTGCGGCAATGCGGTAACCTCTACTGGGAAAGGTCATTTTAAGCACAAGGGGAGTCAAGAGAAGTAGTTTCCTCTATAATGAGATCCTCCACGCTATCACAGCAATTTGTTACACAAGACTATACTATTTTTACCGTCTTGTGTAATATTAGATTTGATTCTATTCCAATTTATTGTGAAGTCTAAAACAATATGTTTGGTTAAGGTATAAAACAAAATTTTGTACACCACTGCTTGGAACCAAGTAGATAAATGTATTTTTCACCCTAAGGCGATTTCTAATAAAATGTTCGTCTTTAGGAAATTCTTTGAGTGAATAAAAGGAGTATGTACCTCTGTATGTGGCACCTGTTCTCTCAAAACAGATTCGTATTTAGAAATATACTTACTTTCTGATGGAGATTTGAAGATCGCGGGTGCCGCGTTTAAACTCCCACCCTGTACTACTCCGTGTTGTGCCCTGGGTAGACGTCTCCACTAGGTATCTTCCTAGGGAAGACGAACGCCCACCAAATACCGCTCTAAGTGTCACGTGCTCCTATCATGGTTGCGAATCGGACGAGGCGATGATGTGATGATGCGGCTGCTTGATGAAATCGATGACGTTGCGCATCGCAATTCACCGAAGAAGAATTGGTGATTGCGATGCGATGCGAACAGCAACCCTCTACGACACGCCGAAGGACGAGTTGGCGATTGTGTTTCAAGGCGGAAAGAACAACTCGCTACCAACATAGAGGAAATGTATATTTCCTCCATGCTACACTTCGATTTATGATCAGTGTCCTTTGACCGGTTATCAGCTGTTATGGTGTCATCCAATCGGGAGCTTGAATGTCACCAAAGTGGCGTCACTGTAGTGGCGTTTAAGCTCCCGAATGGATTAAACGGTGATAGCTGATCTGTCGAAGGGCATGAAATAAATCTACGTTTACCAACGTTGCGCCATGAGAAGAAATGGCGAGCAAGACTAACAAGTCTGCGGTTCATGGATATACAACGATGATTTTCGATGTACGTCTGTTTCGGTTACATTCGTAGTTTCATCATTTTCGTCGGACATGTTTCAGTATGATTTTCGGTTTTTCGTTGTTTTGGTTATGTTCGTAGCGGTAAATATTTGCGTCGAATTTTGGGCTCAGCGTCGTATTTGATTTTTCGTCGCTTACTGTTATGTTCGTAGTTTTCAGTAATTTGTGTTTGAGTATCATTTTCGGTGTATAGGGGGAATGCGGTTACTTATTTGACCTACAATATTAGTTTGCGGTTTTTTGTATTAAGTTCTGATTTCCTGTTATGGTAATTTACCTTTAATCACTCTAGATGCCTAACTTCTCTAGAAGCCTAACTTCTCTAGAAAGCCTGATTTTGACGTAAGAAAACCAATAAATGAAAGTATCAACAACCATGATTTGGCCAAACGTGGCCAGACGAGGCAAACGAAGAGGGGTTCTCTACACTTCCCACGGAGTATTTACTTTTACGTTATATAAAATGAAAAATGCTATTCAAAATATTTACAATTTCTTAAATTACACTTAATACAATACTGACATGTAAGATCTTTTCAAAATGTAAATTATTTATAATGTTCTTTCAGCTTATTTAACTTTGAGAGTTACTATTATTTCAAAATGATTTAATAATTAAACATTGAACTACTTTGCAATATGTTCTCATGGGTAAGTGCAGAGCCCCTTGAGTCAGACGGGCACAACACATTTCTTAACGACTACCCACTAATGCTATTGGGCGGAGCCAGTGGTCATACGCACAGGAGGCACCCACCCACGTGACTTTCGTGTGATGGGCAGGCGAGTAAGTAGCAACGCTTGCACGCCGCATTTCATACATCAACATCACTAAACAATGCAATACTTCCCTAATATAGCAACTCACTAAGGACTTCGAACATCGCGGCTCTGACGCTTATCTTACAGGTTACCTGTACCAAGGACGATCTCGACAATAACGACGACGACAAATGCAAGGGGAAGGCGAGGAGCGCAAAGACCGAGATCCGGATCCCCCCACCCTCTTATGATCTCGCTCGGATACGAACGACTCCGGATCCCGACTCCTTTGCCCTCTGGGTGGGTCATTTGGGGAAACTCCGTTTACGGACAACTCCAAAATCAACAACAACAAAAAACAACCGAAACAAAATAAGAGGTAAAGATAAGAAGAAGAAGAAGAAGAAGAAGAAGAAGCACGAGACACTAAAGAGCGACTCCGCTCGAAGTCCTTTTATTAAGTCTTATCATTACTGTACTTTGTAAATATTATACTCATCTCAAAACATATCTCTGTACAATGCAGAAGGCATACTACTGATATTAAACTGCATTACTTAAACATCGCTGAAGGCGAACTAAATTATGCTTCAGTTACACTAATTATTATGACTTTACTGCTGAGGGCATACTAAAAGCTAAATACTAGTTATAAGAACATTCTACTGAAAATATTTAATATTGCTGATGGCATACTACTCAATATTACATTATTGTATTCAATTCCTAATCAGTGCAGCCCTGCAATCGCCGCTCCTTTGTTCTCGCCCGCTCTGTGTCATGTCCCCACCTCCAGGCGTAGCCGGAGCCGGCACCCCATACTAGAGGGGCACCGGGGGGAGGGACGTGGGAGGGGTGGAGGAGGGAAGGCTCCGCCCAAACCTCGTTCGTGATGCGGTGGGTCCATCGCCGCACAGACTCGAGAGGCGGGTTTAACCCCCGCTACGCCCAGCCTCGGGCTTGCGTGGGGGTTGGGACGGACAGACCGCAGACCTTTAGCTTAGGGATTCTTGAGGAGGCGTAAGGTCAGTCTTGCGCGTGCCCGCCGCCGCCCACGCTCGGAATGTTTACCCTGGCCTGCGAAACAAAAGCAACAATTCAGTGGTATATGGTACCTTTCCAGGACGCCACTCAGCAGCGCTTCCGAGTAGCGCAGCTGGTAGCAAAGCATTGGTTTAAATGGAGGTCTTCGCACGAGTGGTTGGTTCGCGCTGCTGTGTCACGAAAGCAACATTTCAGTAATATAGGGTACCTTTTCAGGACGCCACTCAGCAACGCTTCCGAGTAGCGTGGCTGGTAGCAGAGCATTGGTTTGAATGGAGGTCTTTGCACGAGTGGTGGGTTCACGCTGCTGTGGCACGAAGGCCAACATTTCAGTAGTTTACGGTACATTTTCCGGACGCTACTCAGCAGCGCAGCTAATAGCAAAGCATTGGTTTAAATGGAGGTCTTCTCCGCCACCAGCAGCGCTGACGCGCGTACGCTCCACTGTTAGCAGAACACAGCTTCGAATGGTAGTCTTCCCATTGGACTCTCGGTTGCGTCACAGAGCTGCTGTTTACCTCTTGCCTTGTTTATTTGCTGCCCGGCCGCCTGAGCCGAAAGGTCTGTGACTCACAAAACATTCCCCCGTCGTGGTCAGTGGTAGATAGTGGTGGCCGACGGTGGCTGTATGGGTCGCGCTCTTACGTTTCTTGGAAGCGTACTGAGTGGTGCCGTGTTCACGGGCACTTAGGGTACCTTCACACGAAGCCACTCGATGGTGCCTCCGAGAAGCGGTATATCCTTCACACGCAAACCACCTCCAACAACCACCGATCGAAAGGCAGGCAGGCAGGCAGGCAGGCAGGCAGGCAGGCAGGCAGGAAGGCAGGAAGGAAGGAAGGCTTCAGACGGAGCTGGTCGAGGGCCCCACAGAGAAGCGACAGAGCCCTTCTCACTGTCGACTGACCGCAAGAGAATAAGGTTTCGTGAGTCACACTGCTATATACTCCGGCGACCAAAATGTAGGATGCAGGCAAAATGCGATTGTGGCGCGTCTAGTGTAAAAACTCCATTATGATTCGTGTTCTGCTAGCTGTGACGCGGACGCGCTTCTGCGCTGCTGGTGGCGTCGATCGCCACCGACCGCCACAGCAGCGCTACTACGCAGCTCGTGTGAAGTCCTCTATTACAATCAATGCTTTACCAGTAGATGGACAACTCGAAAGCGCTGCTGAGTGGCGCAGTGTGAAGGGGCTTTTAAGGATCGTCCGTATATTACGTAACACTAGGAGAGAGGGAATGAAGCAGAATTACGCTGCTTTAAATAGGAGAGTCACTTAAGCGTCACCCAATGCTGATATCCATTTCAGAAATATTTAATTTTATTGAGTTTTATGCTTAAACATGTTAGATAAATTTAAACAGTAAAAATAAATTGAAGTGTGAAGTGATAACGTGAATAAATTGCAACAATAAATAGAAAGATTTTCGTCATTGGCATTTTGATTTGGGGTGTTAGATTACCAAGGGAATACTAAAAACTTGTCTATATTTTTGAATTCTACTAAATACCAAAACAGTATTTGAGTAAACCCCGAATGTTAGCATTTTACGTTCCGTCATTCTCGGCTAGACCATACCTTGTGCACCAATCAAGACGTATGAGGTGTCACGTTTGGTCTCCAGATGAGAATCAATTTGTTTTCGGATCCGGACAGAAGATTCAAATAAATTTTCAAAAATGTGTTTTTACGTGTTTTGGTCCTGCGATCTTAGTACAAGAAATTAAACGCCTCCTAAATAGATCAATGCAGGGGGCGTTGATTAAACCCCGGTACCGAAAGTCATTTTCGCACAATAAGCAATACTTTTGTTTCATGACGTTGGCAACACTGATTTTAACATCTTTAAGTGAACAATTTAAATACCAAGTAATCGCTCTACAGATTTTTATTTTGATTCGAATTATATTTTTGAAATTAAATTTGCGAAAACCTACGTGCAGTATTGCCTCGGAACTTATTAAAGTTTAAAACTTTACGAACTTAGTGAATGCGGAGAAAAAACTTTGTAATGCTATAAAATGAACGAACTTTTCTATGTTAGACTTCTCCCTTATGTTCTTACATGTGTGCATATACAGATTTTTAAATGAATGCGACCCACAACTTATTAAATTTCACTAATACCATATTCACATAAATTTACAAAACACTCGCCGTTTAATATTAGATTCTCATGCAACGTTAAATTCTCATACAAAACAATTAATAAAACAATTGCAGAAGAAGTGAACACAAATTGGACTAAGTTTGTGAAGTTTTAATCTCTTCAAAAATTAGGAGAGAAATATATTAAGTATTAAGGAAATCCGGGGAAGAATCAAATGTAGTTGTAAAAGATGTAGCGACAATTTTCGGAACTAATTGGGAATGATCTGAAATTTTGCGTTGAGCATTTGTGCTAATACAAATATGCTAAGTGAATTTTTGTGTATATTAGCAAACATGGGTAAAAATGTAGCTGCACTAAAATTTAACTATTAGTATCATCAAAACAGGCCAATATTTGTTACTGCAATTATAATTTTGAAATTACAAAAATTTCGGTTATATCCCGTATGGAGGTAACAAAAGGCCATTGGGTAAGTAAAACATTATCTGGTAGTATTCATTGGTATATAAAAGTCATACGGTTTATTGGTAAGTCCAATACCTGTGACTCAAAATATTTGCACAAATTTTAAATTACTTGAATAAAATTAATCAATGCGATATGCTTTTAAATTCTTGGAAGGTCCATTGATTTTTTCAGGCAGACAGTACAACAAACTTTATTAAACAATTTGTACATTTTTACACCAACGTTTTGAAAATCAATGGCCTCCATTAAAGACTAATGAAAATAAATGAATAAATATATTAATCTAATATAACAAAAGCACATTCTTTAAATTGTAAAACCTTTTACAAATAATATAATTAATATTACTCTTCATTGTAATTGAAGATTAATATTTATGACATACCTGTTTAATTTTTTCTGTTTAAAAAAAGGTTAATTATTCAACAATGTGTTCTTAAAACAAAACGTTGGAACAGAAACAATTACATAAATATCATTATAAATTTCATCGTAAGAAACGCGAGGGCGAATTTTATTAATACCAACTCTTTCAGTAATGGAAATATTGCCACTAATTTCTTTTCAAAAAAATAAACTATCTTATTTTCTAGAGTATATTCTCGTGAATTCGCCTTCGACCACTCATGATACAAAAATTAATTAAAATTACGTCGTTAATAACGCTAATATATCTCGCATTTTTAGAACTTTCTGCGTCAATCATTCGCAGAAACGACGTGCCGAAGCGCTAAAAATCTGCTCTGCCCGGCGTCATTCATTCTCTTCCTGGATATACATTCTTTCACCTATCATTTCTCGGTTTCTAGACTGCCTCATTTATACTTTTATACCGCAGTGTAGATTAGTGGAAAACTTAGTGGAAAACACGCTCTAGATATCTTAACCCGCAGTTTTGAATCCGAGAACCGATAAAGATTGTGAAAATCTTTATGAAAAACAGCCGTATTGCGAACACTCGAACCCGCCAACTTCACATTTTTGTAACCACGTTTATAATTCATCGAATATGAACAAATTTATTATTGACGATTTTTCTCCAAGAGCTATCTAATCTTGTAAAAAAGTTACGTTTCACTGAAAAAGGTTTTTGAAATAAAAATGCTATCAGAAATCACAGAAGAGACCCATATTCTGAACGGTTTAATAAACATTTCATATCGAAAACTGGAACCATTCAGGAAATATCCGGGATGTTTAGTGACTAATCCTGTATATAGATAATTATATATTTTTTCTACGAACATTCTAAAGTTCTCGTAGTGGCAAATACAATGTTGTAAGTGTTACTAAAATTTCGTCAATATTTATAGAAAGAGGCTAAGAGTCCCATAAAAACCATGTGTAAGACATCTTGGCTTAATGGTTTTCGAATGAAGGCGAAAAGAGTGACCTTTCTTGACGTCATTGCGCTCCGTTGTCTTGGTATGCAAGGAAAGCAAACTCCCGAGTTTGTGTAAGCAAACATTTGTCCTCCAATAGCATTTTTTTCTTACGATGTTCTCCTTACTTACACTTCATGTCTTTCTGCATTGCCTTGAAGTAAATGAAGTTACTAACAAACTAATTATTTGATAATTCGAATAGATTTGTGAAGTGTAGTGAGGCAAGACAATACCTAAATTGGCATTGGAATGTTGGCATTTGTTAACGAAACTTTAATGTCAAATAACTGAGGAAATATAAGAACTGCGCGAAGACGCAAATGAAACAAACATTGAGAATATAAGGTCTTGATTACATTAAGCAAAGTTTGGGAAATTTAAGGACTTTTAAAAAAATAGTAGATTAATATTATCGGACATTGTTGACAGTGTACAAAAGACTCTTGCGGTGTATGGTTACAGTGCGGCAAGAGCTCCTCGATGAAGAGAGATGGTAATGGAAGTAGTAACCCCGTCAGGCTTGATAGGTGTAAACTAACAATTTTAATCGGAACTATGCTGCATCGGGTAGAGGGATCATTTTAGACATCATAAAATAAATTGAAGTGTTTTTTAAATATCCTGTGGAGATAGAAAATGGTCATGTAGTCCACGTATAATAAGAGAATAGGGAAGTAATTTAAATGCAATGTATCGGAGAAAAGACCAGTACTCGTGAGATAATTAGGAATTTGTAAGTTAAAATTTAGTGTGTACGTAAGAAGAGCTTCTGATGGAGATCTGGAAGAATCGCGGACGTCACTGATAAGCAGCAAATCATATTTAGGCAATGATGGCAGAAAGACGTTCATGAAAATATTATAGGAAGGTCAGGTGTTGTTTAGGTAGAAGTTAACATTAACATTGAGAACGAATTGTTATGAGTGTTTTGTTTGTAGAAATTCTATGGCCATCCAACAAACAGTTAAAGAATATAAAGAAACATTGTTGAACAGTAAAATTAATTTAAAAGGAACTTAAAATAAATTAACTGTGGTAGCCACATAATGTCGCTGGCAATTCTTAAACAAAATTTGTAAATTGTTTAATTTATCAGTAACACTAGTTACCAACATTTAGTAACAATTAAATTATTCACCTCCCGAAGACTTGTATGAGCGGTATTTTCAGACCCACAGACAAGAATAGTACCCTGAGAAGCGTAAGTATGCTGCCCAGAGATTAAATAAAAACCAGAACTAGCCACTCCATTAAATAAGAAAATATTGTGAAACTGTAAATATTTTGAAAGGAATTAATTTTTACTTTAATGGCTGGCCAAATATTAGTCGGTAAAATATAATAAATATACTAATGTAAATTTTTAAAAGATGAAAAATATTGATTCTCTTCAGAAGTTTTGTTAGTCTGCACTGATACTTCTATTGCAAAACTTTTTAATATAAAACTAATGGTGGGAACGAAAGATTATAAACATTTATTTAGAAAAATGTATCTGTCCTTGGACATTTGTTGGAAATGAGACTCAAATATTCTCTTTAAGATGAACTTATCAATACAATTTTTGTATCAATGGTTTTTTTTACAACAGTTTGAACCATTTGTAAATGGAATAGAATTATGAAGTCTAAAATTTGGAACGTTAAATTGTTTCTGATTTTGAAGAGCATCTCCATTTGCGAAACGACAAGAAATGTAGTAATTCCCCTTCACTGGCGTCTATCCTCAGATTGAATGCCAAGACTTTATTCAATAGCATTCATCACGTTTTGCAGAAAACCGCAGTCTGCTTTTGTCCGCGTTCTTAGTGTACTAAGAACCCGAACCAAGTATAACCAACAACCGATTCGGTACATGTAATGAAGCCTCGTTTACCGAAACGAGCTCTATTAACGCTTATGTTTTCAAGCCAGATCGTGAAGGGTGTTTCATGCGTCACGTGACAATACCAGGGTCAGCTTATCTTTAAGGGTCGGGTTGCAAAAACTTCACTGGCCGTATCTTTTGCAGCAAGGGCAGAACACGATCACTTACGCCAGCAAAACCACGCCCGCCGCAGTTTACAGACATTCCCATTAAGTTTAACACTAAACGTTTTCTAATGTAATCGACATTCAGTCAAATCCAAGGTGCAAATGCCCGAGGCTGCAAATACTACCAGAAACTAATGCTTAATTCCGGAGAAGTGTACCAGACATCAATTGTCGTACAAATATAATTAGTGAGATTACCCATGATGTTGAAAACTTCTATCTTTCTAATGTACTCTACATTCAGTCGAATAAATTCGATGAGAAATTGTACGAGGTTGCTAATACTATGAAGGTCAACCCTAATGTAAACTGTACGAGGTTGCTAATATTACATACCAGAAAGCAATGCCTCAATGGGGAGAAGTGTACTCTACTTTTTAATTATCCTCTTACAACTATGAACGAATCACGGCGTCACTGAACGAATATGAATTGAATACATAAGACAATTTTCGCAAAATAGTTATTTTCAGTAGATAAACCACAGAGCGTCTTACGGCGTGGTGTTAATTTTTACAGAACTATTGCAAACTAGAAACGCTACGAAGCAACTAGGAAGCTTGCTGTTCCATACGTACCCGCAACCGCCAGCATGGGGCGCGAAGTGAGCTCTTGTGAGGGTGAGAGTCTTAAGAGAGGCATTAATCACCTCCACTCCGAACGTCTTTTGAGGGAATTACTCCAGACTCACGATTTTAGCGTTTTAGCATTATCTCAAATATCAAGAGTCTGGGAGTTCTGAAACAAAGTTCAAAATTATTATAATGATTTAATAATATTGATTCAACCATCGCCACAATAGTTTTCAATTTATGTCTCCATTGATCACAAGGTATTCAGCAAAGAAAGCAAATATTTGATGGTGGAAAAGGACACTAGTGAAGATTCTGAAATTATTAATTTCGAAAATAGCAGCACAAAGTTGCATAAAAGTTTATTTTTTAAAGTTCCCTAGTATTTTCGCTGTCATGTAATGAACAAAAGAAACTGGCTTAAAAGTTACGACGAATCTGCTGCAAGTTACGTTAGAATTACATTTAAAGATTTATTAAACAAATTTTCAATTTGAGCTAAGTATTAGTGATCAACGAAAGTATTTCTTTTCAGTTATTTTTTTTATAACTTGCTTACACTTTCAGAATTAAAACTTATGAATGAAAAAAAATCTGGGTTTAGTTATACAAAAAATTGTTGTAACATTTCAAGCACAAACATCAAAATTTTTGCTGGTAGAAATAAGGTTTTCGTTTGGAAAAATGTATGAAGGACCTTTCACTATTTTAAGAAGTACACGTGTCAGAACAAGACGTTCAATATGAAAAAGTTCATTTCGTTATTGGTTTAAACAAATTTAAATATTAACTTCACGGAGGATACGAGTATAAGTTTGAAATATGAATTTCGAAGCAGATTATTTGTAACATTACTTCAAAATATTAAAATATAGAATTAAAATTCCTGTGAGTAATCCGTTGACTAACCGATGGTGCCTGCAGAAACACGGAACGCAGCAACTGGCCTTCATCGCCCTTATATTTAAATATTTTTTTCGTAAAAAAATCAGGAATTTCTTTGCACCAATTTCCAATTCATATATATTTGGTTGTGGAAAAGTTGCGGAAAAATATTTTCCCTGAATTTCTTTTCTGGTGAGATACTATTCTTTATCAACTACCAAAAACACAGCTAATAACTTGCTACATACTTAGCGATTACTTAGCATTACTCATCTAAGCGAGTATCTGTGCGCTTAAAATTTTCTAGACCCGAAAGTTGTGGATCAATTTTATTCCGAGTAATATTTAACTTTGAACACTTACAGCAAACGATGTTCCGATTTGATTTAATCTTGCGTCGATGGGAAGAATTTCTTTTAAACACGAGAAAATTTTCGTTGCAGAATTTTACCAAAGCCGCTCGTTGCTATCTGTATTTCATAATCCAATTATGCATGGTAAAAGAGAGGCGGTATAATTCCGCAGCTCAAGAAAACCAGCTAAAGCACACATTTCGTGTATTCATGCAACTCACCTTTCCTTGGCGGCTACGCCTTTCCTCTCACCACCACAGAGCACACAGAACAGAAGGTGTGCAGCACCTTCGTACAAGAACTCAAATTCCA
>BOPP01000062.1:2043737-2054204 GCA_017312745.1 Gryllus bimaculatus
CCAGCGGAGTGGTTGCTCTCCGGACCACGATTGCGGCGTCGTGTTGACAAGCCAACCCTCTAGGAAGCCACGCCCCTTCCTCAGCTCTTCGCCGCTTGACCATGTGGAGAACGGGAATCCGTAGTTTCGCTCGAGAACCAGAGCAGAGTCTAGAGGTTCATTCACAAAGGAAACGTAAACGGAGTAATAATGACGTAAACTTCGTGTAACGTGAAGTCTTTTGAAATTCCGTTCCCATTCTTCCGAACCGATTAGTTTATTTTCTTTCGATTCCTGTGGAATCGATATTCGATTTACTTGCTTCTGATTTATCCTGAAATCGATTCCAAAAGACCGTTATCGAATGAAAGTAATACCTTCGATTTAATAAGAACTACATATTCCAGGACTTTTATTGTACTTTTTCGCGTATTAATAATATATGCTGTTTGCGTATATTATTAATACGCTAATTAACTTTATTATTAATTTTACAGAAGGCTATGTGTTTCATTTTTACGTCTGCCTCGTCTTCCTCTTCATTTGAACGAAACCTTTTGGTTCAAATTACCGTTTTAGATCTCAATTTCTCTCCTCCACTCTCTCTCTCTCTCTCTCTCTCTCTCTCTCTTGAAATCAAGTAATAGGGATAATATCAATGAATAATTTATTTATAGAATATAAAATAAAAAACATATTATAGAGAGATTAAAATATCGAAACAGTTTGAAATCAATCACGAACTATAACGAAGTTGTAAAAGGTAACAACTTTAGCGTAGTTAAAAGGCATAACTTCACACCATGCCGATCCTGAGCAAAAAGAGGAGAGAGGAGAGAGAGAGAGAGAGAGAGAGAGAGAGTGGAGGAGAGAAATTGGAGAATCTAAAACGGTAAATTTGAAACCAAAAAGGTTTCGTTCAAATGAAGAGGAAGACGAGGCACGACGTAAAAATGAAACACATAGCCTTCTGTATTAAATAATAATAAATTTAATTAGCCGTATTAATAATATACGCAAACAGCATATATTATTAATACGCGAAAAAGTACAATAAAAGTCCCTGGAATAATGTAAGTTCTTTTAAATCGAAGTATTACTTTCGATTCGATAAACGGTCCTTTTGGAATCGATTCAGGAATAATCAGAAGCAAGTAAATCGAATATCGATTCCACAGAATCGAAAGAAAATATACTAATCGTTCGAAGAAATGGAACGGAATTTCAAAAAGACATTCACCGTTACACGAAGTTTAACGTCATTATTACTGACCGTTTACGTTTCCTTTTGTGTGAATGAACCTCTAAGACTTCTTTGCTTCTGGATTTTTTCTCGGGAGCGAAACTGACGGAATCCGTTCTCACCACAATGGTCAAGCGCCGAGGGAAGAGCTGAGGAAGGGCGTGGCTCCAGAGGGTTTGGCTTGTCAACACGACGCGCACATTCGTGTCCCGGAGAGCAACACTCCGCTGGACGTTCAAGTGCTCTGACAGCGCAGCTCTAGGGCGCTGCCTGCAACCATCGCAACCGCACGCCGCCACCCGCCGCCGTCCGCAGCTCCGACCGCCGCACGCCGTCCCTCCGTTATGCCCTCGCCACTCGTCACCAGCTCCGCCTCCGCCACCGCCCTCCGCTCTCCGCCTGCCGCCTGCCGACTCGTCGACTTCGACTCGCTGAACCGCTCCGACTCCGACTCTCCACTACGACCTCGCTCCTCGCCCACTGCTACGCTCGATCCACCCCTGCTCCGCTACGATACATCCGACTTCCGTCCACCATCCGACCCGACTCCGCTTCTTCACCGACTCCGACTTCTCGACCGACCGACTCACCGACCTAGCTCGTCCGCTCCGACTCGTCCCTGAAAGGCCACCCGCTCCAATGCCGACCCGACACCGACTACCGAACACTCCGACCGACTCGACTGACTCGACCCACCCGATCCGACACGCTCGACTTCTCGTCCGTCCGATCCGCTACACGCTCCGCTCCGCCGCCGCCGCTCGCGCTCCCTCGCCTCGCTCCAGCCCCCGCCTCCCCCTCCGCCTCGCCCGCTACCTGCTACTCAGACTAGATCCGCTCTCCGACGTCGACCCGACTCGACGATCGATCAAGACCAGCTCAAACCAGACCAGACTCAACGCACATCTAGCAGACAGTTCAGCCAGATGACTCAGATAGCAACTACCAGAACTAGATCAGATCAAGACTCAGCCCTCAGCCGATAGCTCAGACTAGACTAGACTCTCCGACACGACTCACCACTCCTCCGATACGCTCCCTCGACCGACTGACTCGAGCTCCCGACTGATCGACTACACTCGATCACCGACTACCGACTCCGCCGCCGACTACGGCCGACCACCCAGACTCCTGCTCGATCACACGATCGACTCCATATCGACTCCGACTTACCATTCTTCACTGCCACTCACTCCGACTGACCCGCTGACTCAGCCTCACTCGTCACTCTCGACTTCGCATCAGATCACATACCGATAGACTCCCCGACTTCACCTCTCCGATCAGCTCCACTGACTGTACGAACGACTCGACTACTCCGACCACTCCGTTCGAAGGATAGACCCACTCATCGAGACCGAAAAACCCAACTACCCCTTACGATTTTGCCTCACCTAGCTGCCCTGACAGCAGGGCGACCACCCTCGCGCACACTGCCCGCTTACCAACTCACTCTCCCACACGTGCCGACATCCTTTATGCCTCGCGTCTGAAAAGGTTCCGTCGGTCAGTGTGTCACCCGCCGTTGACCCGTGCGAAAGGTGCACTCCGGCTGCAAGACTAGTTACCTCTTGAAATTCAAGTTAATTTTTTTGAAAATAGGGCAAGAGCTACAAGTTATCAGAAATTGACGGGCAAGTTAGTTTTAAATAAGGATCCTAATGCATAGTTTGGCTAGAACATGATTGTGTATGCGACAGAGGGGAACGTATAGTGATAAAAAACGGGAAAACTAAACGCATGGATGGAAAAATGTTTTTTGTAATTGCTTAATCGATTGAAAATTTTCAGAATCCCTCCAAAAGTACTGACGTAAACAATGGAAATCATTCCAAAACAGAGCTCAGTTAGCAGATTGACGGGGTCATCAGTTACAAAGTTTTAGAAATGTATAAGGAAGACCGCATATGTATTTGATGACTAGAGACATAGAAGCGAGGAACGATTTAGAACTTTCGTACCAAGAGTTCAAAATGACGCACACTGTATCGTTGAATATCAATTGTCCATAGCATTCTAACTGAACATATTATTCCGTATATACTGTGCATGAAACGAGAGTAAAAAAGAAAAATTACTGAGAGTCCTTTCCACGGTTTCATTCGTTGCGCTTTCCCGTGGCACTGCGATCGCATAAAATGAGAAAAGCGAGTTCTTGCCCGGGGACCTAGCTCCAAATATACTCGCTAGGAATGCGCTAGTGTCGTGGCGCAGCTCAGTTGATTCGCACAACTTTCCGTAGAGAAATTGGCTAATTTGTGGAAATGCACGAAAAGTGTCTTTCGTAAATGTTCTTATTCATAATTATATACATAAAAGAAACTCTAAAGAAAGCGCGAAATCTTTATAATCAATTTTTGTTAACATTATAGGTCTTTGCTTGCGTCATCGCGGTCGAACCCATGCATCAGCACGCCACTTTTAACGTCCGTATAGGCCAGCAGTTGGAATTTGGATTCTTGTACGAAGGTGCTGCACACCTTCGTTCTGTGGTGCTCTGTGGTGGTGAGGAAGTTGCGTAGCCCCAAGAAAGGTGAGTTGCATGAATAACCGAAATGTGTGTGACTTAGCTGGATTTTCTTGAGCTGCGGAAATTCTAAACCGGCCTCTCTTTTAACCAATGCATAAAATTGGATTTTATGAAATACAGATACGCAACGAGCGGGTCAATTTGTAAAATTCTGAAACGAAAATTTTCAGATCGTGCATTAAAAGAAATCTTCCATCGACGCACGATTAAATTCAAATCGGAACAATCGTTTGCTGTAAAAGTGTAACAGATTAATACTTTACTCGAACTAATAATGATGATGCCTAACAATTCTCGGTCTAGAAATTTATAACGCACAGATACTCGTTAGATGACATGCTAATAATCCTCACGTATGTAGAACTTTTAGGCTGTTTTTTGGTAGTTGATAAAGGAATATGCATCTAACACAGAAAAGAAATCAGAGGAAAATATTTTTCCGCAACTTTTTTTCCAACAAAAAATAATGAATTGAAA
Source organism: Gryllus bimaculatus (assembly GCA_017312745.1). Lineage (NCBI taxonomy): Eukaryota > Metazoa > Arthropoda > Insecta > Orthoptera > Gryllidae > Gryllus > Gryllus bimaculatus. Next base: position 2,047,967 of record BOPP01000062.1, read on the forward strand.
AATTGGGCAAAGAAATTTCTGCACTTTTTTACGTAAAAAAAATAGTATTAAATAATAAGGGTCGATGAAGGGCCATTTGTGCGTTCCGTGTTTTCTGCAGTGCACACATCGGTTAGCAACGATTACTCACATGAATTTTATTCTATATTTTAATATTTTGAAGGATAATGTTTACAAAATCTGCTTGGAAATTCATATTACAAACTTATACTCGTATCCCGCTGAAGTATAATATTTAAAATTTGTTTAAATCGCAATAACGAAATGAACTTATTTCATATTGAACGTCCTTGTCTGACACGTGTACATTGCTTTAAAATAGTGGAAAGGTCTTCATAATTTAATTTTCAAAACAAAACCTTGTTTATACGCAGCAAAAATTTCGAGTGTTTAGTGCTTGAAATGTCACACAATTTTCTGTATAACCAAATCCAGAATTTTTTTCATTCTGAAGTTTTAATATATGAAGTGTAAGACAAGTTACAGATAAAAAAACTGAAAAAAAAATACTTTGTTGTCACTGATACTTAGCTCAAATTGAAAATTTGTTTTAATAAATCTTTAAATGTAAATCTAACGTAACTTGCAGCAGATTCTTTTGGGATTCTTGTAAATTTTAAGGGGTCGGCAGTTATTCTTTTAATTTTTTCTAATTACATGGTACATTTTTGGCTGAATCACTAGAAATTTCAATAATTTTATGATATATGTGCTGTATTATTAAAAACCAGTTTTGCATAATGCGAATAATAGATTAATAACTTCAATAACCGTATTAAATACATATCTACTAGTGTCTTTTCCACCATCAAAATATTTGCTTTCTTTGCTGAATACCTGTGTGATTCATGGGAGACATAATTGAAAACTATTGTGGCGATTGTTGAACATATTTATTAAATCATTCTAATAATGTTTGAACTTTTGTTTCAGACTCCAGACTCTTGATATTATGAAGATAATGCTAAAAACGCTAAAAATCGTGGTCTTGGAGTAATTTACGTCAAAGACGTTCGGATGGAGGTGATAATGCCGCCTCTATAGAACTCACACCTGCAACAAGACTCCACTTCGCGCGCTACATGCTGCGGTTTGCGCGACGTAAATGGAACAAGCAAGCTTCCCTAGTTCTTCGTAGCGTTTCTAAGTTTGCAATAGTTCTGTAAAAATTAACAGAACGCGACCCAGAAGACGTCTCTGCTGGTTTTATATCTACTGAAAATAACTATTTTGCGAAAATGTCATTAATGTATTCAATTCGATGAATCGTATCAGTACGCCGATGATTCCGTTCAATAGTTGTAAGAAGGATAATTAAAAAGTAGAGTACACTTCACCCCATTAGAAAGGCATTGCTTCTGGTATGTAAGTATACGACAACACTCGTACAGTTACATTATGGATTGACACTTCATAGTATAAGCAACCTCGTAAATTTCTCTACACAAGAATTTATTCGACTGAATGTAGAAGTACATTAGAAAAGATAGAATGTTTTCAATACATCATGGTAATTCTCACTAGTTATATTTGTACGACAATTGATGTCTGGTACACTCTCCGCAATTAAGCATTAGTTTCTGGTAGCATTTGCAGCCTCGGGCATTTGCAACCTTGGATTTGACTGAAATGTCAATTACTTGAAAAACGTGTTTAGTGTTAAACTTAACTGGGAATGTCTGAAAACTGCGGCGGGCGTGTATTTCCTGGCTAGTACGGTCTGCCCTAGTCTGGAACTGCAAAACAGAATAGGTCCAGAAGTTTGGTGTACCCGACGACTTAAAGATAGCTGACCCTGTAATTACGTCACGTGAACATACTAACCCTCCACGTCTGGCTGAAAAGCGTTAACGTGAGCTCCGTTACGGTAACGCAGGCTTCATACATGTACCGCGATGCGGTTGCTTTAGTGTTTGGGTTAATACATCTGAGTCGGTTCTAGACAAGACGCGACAAAAGCGCAGACTGAGTTTCTGCAAAACTGATGATGCTCATTGAATATAAGTTTTGGCATCCAGTCTAGAGGATAGACGCCCAGTGAGGAAGGAATTATGCTATTCTTTGTTTTCGGCCAAGGAGAATCTGCTTCAAACAGTCAAGCATTAACGTTGCCAAATTTTAAGACTCAAATATTACTTTGACATTTACAAATAGTTCAAACTTTGTAAGAAAATTAACCTGATACAAAATTGGTACTTGAACGTTTATGCTCTAAGAGATGAATATTCTGAGTTCACCATTTCAACACAAATGGTCCAAGGACAGATACATAATTTCCTACATAAATGTTTTAATCTTTCGTTCCAACACATTAGTTTATATTAAAAAGTTTTGCAATAGATGAAGTACATGCAGAACTAACAAAACTATCCTGAATGAGATCAATATTTTCATCTTTTAAAATTTAACTTAGTATAATTTACTTAATTTTACATACGACTCAATATTGGCCTAGCATTAAAAGTAAATTAATTCCTTATCAATATTTACATTTAAATTTTCTTTTTAATGAGTGCTAGTTCTGGTTTTTATTTAACTCCTGGGCCCGAGCAATAACTTACGCTCCAGGGTAACTAATTCTTGTCTGGTCTGGCGCTGGAAACATCCGCTCATACGGAGTATTTCGGCTCAGGTGAAATATAATTAATGTACATATGTTTGGTAACCTATTGTGTACTGATAATTCAAACAATTTCACAATTTTGTTTAAAAATTGTCAGCACAATTTATGTGCTACGCGTCCTATATTATTCAAATTCCTTTTTAAAATTAATTTTACCTGTTCACAATGTTCTCTTTAATATTCTTTAACTGTATTGTTGAAGGTCCATAATTTCTACAAACATAACAACACTCATAACAATCTCTCTAATGTTAATATGTAACTTCTACCTAACATACAACTGACCCTTGACTCTAAATATTTTCATGAACGTCTTTCTGCCATATTGGCATCTAACAACTGATTTGCTTGCAATCAGTGACGTCGCGTTGTTCCAGATCTCCTCTGAGCTGCTTCTTAACGTTACAACACTAGAATTTTAAACTTACAGATATTCTAATTACTCACGAAGTACTGGTCTTTTCTCCGATACATTTATTTAAATTACTTCCAACATTACCTTCTATTATAAGTGGACTACATCATTTTCTATTCCCCGATATTAAAAAAACTATTCAATTTTATTTATTTGAAATGACCAAACATGATTTCCTTACCACCAAGCATAGATTCGAATAATTGTTAGTTTACCTCTATCCAGCCTGACTGGGTTACTATTCTTCCTTAATCCATCTTCTTATCAGAGAGCATCTTGCCGCACCGTAATATACACACGCACGAGTCTTTTGCTCACTGTCACAAATGTGCTAATATATTAATCTGACTTATTTTTAAAAAAAGTTCCTTAAATTTCCCAATTTAGCTTAATTATTATTTCAGACCTTTTAACCTATCTCAATGTTGTATTCATTTGCGTCTTCCGCGCAATTCCTTAAGTTTTCCTCAGTTATTTGACATGAAAGTTTGTTTAACAAATGTCACAACATCCATGCATTAGGTAATTTTTGCTTGCCTCCTACAACTTTCACAAATCTATTCGAAATTTATCAATAATATAGTTTGTTTAGTAAACTTAACTTGCTTTACAAGGCAATGCAGAGCCAAGAGATGAAGTGTAAAGTAAGGAGACATCGTAAGAAATAAATGCTATTGAAGGACAAATGTTTGCTTACACCAAAATCGGAAGTTTACTTTTCTTGCATAACCAAGACAAGGAAGCGCATGACCGTCAAGAAAGGTCACTCTTTCGCCTTCATTCGAAAAACCATTTAAGGCCAAGATGTCTTAACACATGGCTTTTATGGGACTCTTAGCGTCTATTCTAATTAAATATAGACAATTTTAAGTAACACTTAAACATTGTATTTGCCACTATCGAGAACTTTAGAATGATTCGTAGAAAAAATAATATAATTATCTTATAACAGGATTAGTTACTAAACACCCGATATTTCCTGAATAGGTTCCAGTTTTCGATATTAAATTTATAAAACTTCGTCAAGAATTGGGTCTCTTCTGTGATTTCTGATAAGCATTTTTTTATTTTCAAAAAACTTTTTTCATGTAACGTAACTTTTTTACAAGATTAGATAGCTCTTGGAGAAAATATCGCAATAATATAAATATGTCTATTCGAATGAATTATAAACGTGGTTACAAAAATGTGAAGTTGGCGGATTCGAGTGTTCCGCAAATACGGCTAGTTTTTTCATAAAGATTTTCACAATCTTATCGGTTCTCGATGATTCAAAATGCGAGGGTTAAGATATCTAGAGCGTGTTTCCATAAGTTCACGAACTAATCTAACTGCGGTATAAAAAGTGTAAATGAGGCAGTCTAGAAACGCGAAAATGATATGGTATAAGATGTATATCCAGAAAGAGAATGAATGACGTCCGCTAGAGCGATTTTTAGCGGCTTCCGGACACGTCGTTTCTCTGCGAATGATTAGACGCAGAAGTTCTAAAAATGCGAAGATATATTAGCGTTATTAAGACGTAATTTTAATTAATTTTTGTATCATGAGTGGTCGAAGGCAGAATTCAACGAAATACATACTGCTAGAAAATTAGATAGTTTTAATTTTTTTGAAAAAGAAATTAGTGGCAATATTTCCATTACTTGAAAGAGTTGCAGGATTAATAGAAATCGCCCTCGCGTTTTCTTACGATGAATTTTAATGATATTTATGTAATTGTGTTCTGTTCACAACTTTTATTGAAGAACATCATTGTTGAATAATTGACACTTTTTTTAAAGCAGAAAATTTAAACGAGGTAATGTCATAAATATTAAATCTTCAATTACAATGAAGAGTATATTAATTAAATATTTGTAAAAGGTTTTACAAATTTAAAGATGTGCTTTTGTTGTTATATAGATTAATTATTTTATACTATTTATTCTATTAGTCTTGAATGGAGCCATTGACCTTCAAACACATTAGTGAAAAATGTACAAATTGCTTTAATAAAGTTTGTTGTAACTGTCTGGCTTAAAAATAACATAGACCTTCCAATAAATTTTAAACACAGGACCAAATACAGCTTGTTAATATCAAAATATTGAAAATTTAATTTGAATCTTCTGGTCGATCCGAAACAAATTGATTCTCTCATCTGGAGACCAAAAAGTGTCAAACGTGACACCTCAATCACGGTCTTGATTGTGCAGCAAGATTATGGTCTAGCCGAGAATGACGGCCAACCGCGACATGCTAACATTCGGGTTTACTCAAATACTGTTTCGGTATTTAATGCAATCCAAATTATAGAAAAGTTTTAATATTCCCCTTGTAATCTAACACGCTAAATCAAAATGCCAATGACGAAAATCTATCTAACTTTTATTTTTGCAATTTATTCAAGTCATCACTTCACACTTTAATTTAATTTTTACTATTTGAATTTATCTAATATATTGTTTAAGCATAAAACTCAATAAAATTAAATATTTCAGAAATGGATATCAGCATTGGGCAACGCTAAAGTGACTGCTTCCTCCTTTTAAAAAAACAGCGTTATTCTGCTTCAACTCCCTCTCTCACTAGTGTTACGTAATATATGGACGACTCCTTAAGAGCCCCTTCATACAGCGCCACTCACAAGCGCCTTTTCGATTGTCCATTGCTGGTAAAGCAATTGATTGCAATAGAGGTCTTCACACGAGCTGCGTAGTAGCGCTGCTGTGGTGTCGGTGGCGATCGACGCCACAGCAGCGCAAGAAGCGGTCCCGCGTCGCAGCTAGCAGAACACGATCATAATGGAGTTTTTACACTAGACGCGCCACTGAAACCGCATTTTGCTGCATCCTGCATTTTGGTCGCCGAGTCCATAGCGGTGCTACGTACACGAAACTTATTCTCTTGCGGTCAGTCGACAGTGAGAGGGCTCTGTCGCTTTTCGGTGGTGCCCTCGACTCGGCTCCGTCTGAACTTCCATTTTCGATCGTGGTTGTTTGTTGGTGGTTTGCGTGTGAAGGATATACCGCTCTCGGAGCACCTATCGAGTGGCTCCGTGTGAAGGTACCTAAAGTGCCGCGTGAACAACGGCCACACTCAGTACGCCTCCAAGAAACGTAAGAGCGCGACTCATAAGCCACCGTCTGCCGCCACTATCTACGCACTGACACGCGACGGGGGGAAGGTTGTGAGCACAGACCTTTGGCTCAGGCGCC
>BOPP01000062.1:2054229-2076426 GCA_017312745.1 Gryllus bimaculatus
ATTGATTTATTGCATCGATAATCTTTTTCGAACACGAAGTTACTTAATTATTGTCCTTAAAATTAATTTACTCCTGGTTGGGTTTTATTAAATAGTAATTGCTTGATTCCGCTATCGATCTATGAATGGTTTACTTATTATTTTCTTTCGGTTCTATTCTACAATCGATTCCAAGTTAAAGATTCGAGTCTAGGATCGATTCCAGAATGGAATCTTTAACAGAAATCGAATGTCCCTATATGCATCAGACCGTGATGCGTTTGGCCTATTACTATACGCGTCCCTTTTTTCGCTGCATCGCACATCACGTGTATCTCCTGGGAATCCCCGACGCTGGTGCCGTCTGTAATTTGTTCCACAATGTTCCTGTAGCTTTTCTAACCAATCTCATTGATCAAGTGCATCCCCTACTTCACGTTCAAAGCCTTTGATCCCTCAACGGGGCAAAGTAAATTCAGATTGGAAAATACCTCCGTCAAGTTCGCACGTATGGTCGTGTTCGACGTAAGCTTTGTTCCTTCCGGCAATCACATGTTCTGTTGATAGACCATTTATTTTAGAACTAATGTGCTCATTTTAGCTGTACGGTAATTGCAACCAGCTAAATTGTAATCAATATCACTGTTACCTCTAGTTAAAATTTTACCAATATTAGTCGTGGCACCTTAAACTGTTGTTATAATCATTGTTTGCATAAATTGGGTTGTGCTTCGTCAGATTTTCAATTACAAGCAAGTGCCTCTGTTAACGTCTTTCACAGGAACCTTTGCGGTTGCCTCGGGTGGGCGTTCTCAAGTCAACGCAGACTTCAGAGATTGCTTGAAGCCTTAGATAGGAAAGCGTGTACCTGTTCGTATGGGATTTACAAGAGTCAGTGCATTCTAAAGTGAATAAGTTACTTGCTTATCTAATGTGTGTATAGTGTACGAAGATACCGCAGACCAGGTCCCAATCATTTAGCTATTAATTTATCATAAGTGCCTCTCTTAGCACTAATACAATCTCAATAATACAGTAAAATCATAATTGTAACAAATTGAAAGCTGAAATATGTCAGTCCGTCTGTCCATTGGTTTATTGAATTGAATTGGATTGAATTGCCTTATTTTAAATGGCGAGACTCGGGCCATCAGGCCCGCACTTCCGTCTGACCACGCAAATTTCTCTACGCTCCTTTCACCCATTTGCGGAGAAAGGAGATATCACTCGGGCGACGAAACAGGCGATTTGAATTTAGCTCAAAAGCTTAATTTGGGCTTGAGGATCTTTTACAAATAGTAAATCTACCAACATGGGACAGCCGGCTTTACTGCCCTTCCGAAGGAAGGCGAACAAAGGATTTTTTTCGCCCTTAAAAATTCACGGCTTCGATTTTGACCTCTCGAACTGTTCGATACGCTGTTACACCATCGCCGCCGCTGTTTGTCCGTACGTCCGACCGACTATCCGTCTGCGCGTCTGACCGCCTGTCCGAATATCTGTTTGTCCGTCGATCCGTCGGTCCGTTGGTCTGCCAGTCCGTCTGTCGGTCTGTTGGAATGTGTGTCTGTCCGTCTGTCGATCTGTCTGCGATCAATGCCAGCATCAAAACCATTCAGACGATTTTCTTCTAAATTGATATTCTCCGATCGGTCTGAACGAACTCTAGACTCACTATGAGTTCGAAACGGATATTATGGTTTCTAAAAATTCTTTATGCGAAGCTTCAACATTTTCACAAATATTTTGATTAAAAGTTGTCCTCGGATATCGTATAAAAGACTTGTAAAAGGCACTTATTTCATTTTCGTTGAAATCTGTGTATTTTTTAAAATTACTAGATTAAAAAAGATTTCCGCATCGTCATTCAACTACAATATTAAATATATTTTTTTAAACATTGTTAAAAGACAAATCTTGAAATATAGCCATGTAAATTTATTCGCAAATGTGGGTCGTTTCAATGTATTTTTGTTTGAAATACAAGCAATTTTAAAGAACTATTTTCAGTAAGTCGGCGCCAATTTTTTTCTTTAAATAGCTTCCTCGTATATATGGTATGGTAAAAAAATATGCAGGTTCCATTTTCTGCAACCTCTGTTTTAGTTTTGTTAATTGCAAGAAATTTAACAAACAATAGTACAATAGGATGGAGATATTTTTCTTAAATAAAGCATGTTCTAAAAATATTCGAGACGATCGACAATTAACGTTCTAAGGAGATTCCCGAAAGGAAACGTAACAGAACATGAATCGCTTTAGAGTGCACTTTATATTACACATACCTGTCATAGGAAATGCGCTTTTTGTCTAGTTCTGGTGATTATATGGTAAACATTTTCTCATTTAAAATCGGTTCAATGACCAAGATAAATATTTGTTTCCAAGTGGCTGACCCACATTTAATTATATTTAATTTGAATATCTTGCAAAATGCATTTTCAATGAAATACTTAATTTCATTCAAATGAAAGAGTCGTATGTTTGTTTGAAGTTTTTGGCTACAAAATGTATTTTTTCGTTATCAAATTGCATTTTTTGCGGAAAGAGCATACAAAAGCATAATTTGTTTACGTATTACAAGGATGCTTTTGACATATAATATAATACTGAAATATAATTTAATGCTTTCAAGAGTTTGTAAATATTTCTTATTTCCAGTAACAACATATTGTCAAATTTTTTATTAACTCTACATCGACGTGTGTAGACTGTCTTTTTAAAGAGAAACTAAACTGAATTGTAAATCAATTGAATTGAATATTAAAACTGTGTTACTCCATTCTTTGAATTTCCCTCATCATTATGAAACTGAAGTCAGATTGAGTGGTATTTATTAGAGTAGAAAGGAAATGAAGTCACAATAATGAGTAGAAATTTAAAATATTAATTTTGGTAAATGTTGATAGTGAAATAATTTCATATCAGTCAGGTCAATGTGATGAAAAATGAGGACGGTCAAAAGAAATGTTGACTACGAAAAAAGGTTTCAGGACCAGGAAAAAATGATGTACACGAATAATTATCCAACATACGAGTCCTGTTAGAGCATTAACGGAGTTGTTTTCCATTTTCGTAGCTACCGTTCCAGTGACCGGCTCATGCGTTAGCGGGAACCTTTGGAAGATATATGAGGCATGTGTTGAAAAGTGCATATAAAGATGTGGGTTCGGATGGCGCGAGTCCAATCAAGATTAATTTGAAAAGTAGTTCAGATGACACAATTTTCACTAGACTTCTGGATTAAAACAATATTTTTATTATCACACAATAACTATCAGATTATTTGGGTATATAAAAGAAGAAAACTTCTGGGTCAGTTCGTGATGTTCTTTAAAACGTTTGGGTGTGTTTGTGATGTGTGTGCGATTTATATTGATTCAAAGCTTTCCAAACGACTGGTTCCATAATTCAAAGATCAGGATGTTTAAATTTTTCGACTCGGAGATTTGTTTTTCTGTAATATACATCGAGTTTCTCTCGGTAAGGTTTCGTAAGACACTGACTTTTAAAGGAACCTTTCTCTAGAGTAGGTTTATTTCGGCAGAATCCGCACCAAGCGGCTGTCACACTACCGGGTGTATTTCACCAGCATAGAAAACGCTTGACGAGCTATGAGGAGGAACTGAAAGACGATCCTTCAGAAAGATTTAAGTGTCGAGTTACTGTAATAGGTGTTATACAACAGACCGCTTGTAATGCGATTTTTTTCATTTTTACAATGTTTCAACAACGGCGAAAATTCGTAATAAAATAGCATTTAAAATGTTTAATTTTACTACTAATTTCCAATGTGTGCAAAAAATGAAAACATTACGCAGCCAACGGCCTTGTGAGAGGTGTCTGTAGTTTCCTTACTTACTCCGAAACTCCGAAAATATACAAAAGCAAAGAAACAGTTAGTTCTCGTATTTGGACTGAAAAATACAAATATTTGATTGAGTTATTCGGTCTAGTCGCGTGCCAACTAATTTATCACACTGTGTCACTGCTTACGACATCTCTTGTGCGACTACAAGGTCCAAGGAAGAGGTCACCGGCCATTAATATTTGTCATTCATGTGTAATAAAATAGCAACTTTCTTAATATATAAGGCATTGAAAGAACTATTGCACTGTATTACACAATTCTATGTTATAGCAGCGTTCATGAAGATTGTTTTTGTTAAAATATTTAATTTATTGCAGTGTTCTGTGAGAGTATTTTATTTGTTGTTCTTGAACAGTGTGTATGCTTCTTTTTGGAAAACCATTTTGTGTGAGTTCTTTAAGCAGCATTTTCTTTGATGGAGGACACTACTTTAATTTTAAAATAAAACATTCACAAGGGTTGTAGAGAGCATACAAATACTAAATACTGTATGCATTTCGTTAACGGTATCCCAAAAATAGAAATTGAAGAAATCGATATACATATGCACTTTTTCCTAATTTTACATTATTTTGGTACTTATTAATGTAAACTCTCATTTTTGTGTATTTAAAAAATTGCAAAATATACATGTAATTCCTTTAGAGTTGTTTAATGGTAAGAAATAAATAAAAAAGACTATTTTTGCAATAAAAGAAACATCCGGACGAAAAATGGTTAAACACACCCTCTCCCACTAGCAGGGCGCCACCCCAGCCATTACAAGCGCCCGAAAAGTCTCCCGGTTTGTGAGGTAGTTTAGTGCATGTTGGTGTAAGTGTGTGTAAGTAAGAGGTGAAGATAGGACATAGTAGGGGAAAGGTTGTGCGCGGTCCGTGGCCCGTTTGTTAGCGTACTGCTCCGGCATTTGCCTGGTAATGATGGGAGAAACCACGGAAAACTACCGATCAGAGCAGCCGGCCGATAGAGATCGACTAAATTGTCTAGCTAGTGTCGAAAATCCTGCCATCGCGCCGTCAGGACTCGAACTTATGACCTCCCGGTCAGAGGAACTACTGTGACAATGCTTGATGCCTTGACCTACCTTTCCCAGTTGTGTACGATGCGCTGCTGCGACATACTACTTAACGCGATCAGGGAAAGCTCGGAAACCACTGATCGTAACAGCCGAAACAAGACGTCGATTCCGGGAGGTGCCACAAACCCACTTACGTTTACCACATGAAGCAAGTTTCTGGCCCCTTCCCAGGATAGAACCCCGCGACACCCAACGACCGGTACACTCTCTATCGAACCCCGTAAGCCGTTGCCATATCACTCTCCGCAACTGGTGTCCTTAGTGAATTCGACATGCACTTGTAATTACCAGGGATTAGCTTGCATATACGGCTCGCACGAGAAATAGCAACCTGAAGGAACACTTTCCGATGCATCGGGCTAGTTGAAATGAAAGCAATCAGTTGTGACTCATTAACGTAATCTCTCTGAAGAGCCGCCCTTTCGGCGCGAACCACGTGACCTTGAGCCCTTGACCCAGACGTCGCTTTCAGGTCGCGTCGTCGCGCGGTGCATTTGGGGACTACCGGTGGCGCGCTCCAGACGGGGACCGACAGGAATATTCGGCTGCAGCACCAACTAGAATTCGGTCAGTCGGACAGTGGGCCGAAACTTAATCATGAGTGGCTCGATAAAGGGTCGTGCCTCGATTCTCTTAAAATGAAGAGAAGTAAAAGAATATTTTATGAATAATATAAATGTATTTAAAAATGATACATCTGTGCATTTATTTTAATATTATTTACAACTGTTTAATGTTGTAAATAATATTATTGTTAAATGTTAAATGTTTCAATATGCACTGTGTGGTTAAAGTATTACAACTCCTAGTACAAATTTTTATTCTTGTAAAATATTAATAACAATAATTACATATTCTACTTTTTAAAATGTTCATTTTGAAAATAGTTCAAAGAGTACAACATATTATTTATAATTACCATAAGTACAATATAAAATAATGTTTCCTTTTATTTGAAAAATGCGTCTGTCCATTTAAATATTGAATGAAATTGTCTTATACTCTATCGGCGAAGATAAGCGATTTTCTACTTTGACTTGGTTTCAGCAGATGTCATTGCGGTTCCTTTGCCTGGGAGGTTCGAGGGTTGGAGTTCCAAAGGAGAACGGATTTTCGACACTAGCTGCATAGGTGAAATTGAGTTGCTGTCTGGAGGAAGATTCTAGCGACCGGCTGCTCCGATCAATAGTTTTCCGTAGATTCTCCGATCAACAACAAGCGAATGCCGGAATAGTAATAAACGGAACACGTACATACGCGATCTTTCCTTCCTCTCCCTTGTAGTATCCTCACCCATTCTTATACACACACTGATCGAATCCGTGGATTTTTAAGGGCGAAAAAATCCTTCGTACGCCTTCCTTCGGAGTGGAAGTAAAGCCGGCTGTCCCATGTTAGTAGATTGATTTACTACAAGTAAAATTTCAAGCCTAAGTGAAGCCCCTGAGCTAAATTGAAATCGCCTGTTTCTCGCCCAAGAAATACCTTCTTTCTCTGCTAGGGGAAACGAGCGTAGCGAAATTTGCGTGGTCAGACAAAAGAGCAGGCCTCATGGTCTGAGTCCCTTATACGATACTTTTCTCATCCCTTTATTATACACACACTTACATGCTCTACACTACCACACGAGGCGGGGGACCGTTCGGGAGCTTCTAGCTTGCCCTAGCTGGGACGGTGCCTTGCTGGTAGGACTTCGTACCAGGTCGAGGAACACTTCGCTAGTCGATGGGTATGTCGGCGTCGGATCTCGCCATCCAGCGGGGGAAGACCACTACTGCATCCCGCGACAAAAACACGCACTTTCGGGACTAATGACCTTAGCAGTTGACGAGTCTGGAATCATCAATCAATCCAATTAAGTAAAACGTAAGTTTGGAAGTCCGTGCAATATATTTAGAATATTTCACTCCACTTACACGTAGTTTGCAGTAAATAATTATGAATCAAAACTCCATTTTTCGCTGTTTTTTTATTGATTAAGTGATGATTCCAGGTCGATTCAACAGCTACGGTCATTGGTCCCGTAAATGTAGTGAATATTTTTCCCTCGTGAAGTAGTGATTTTACCCAGATGAATGGTGAGATTCGGTGCCGACATGCCCGGTGGCGAGCGGGACTACAAAAAATCACAGCAGCCTGTCGCTAGAATTCTCCTCCAGACAGCGACTGAATTTGACCTGGCTGTCAAACTAGTGTCGAAAATCCTTCCAAAGTCGGGTCTGGAACCAAGGACCTTCCAGTCAGTGTCACCGCAATGATATCAGTTGATGCTCTGAGCCCCCTCTCCCGGTCCTCCTTTTTTTTCGCGACGGGCAGTGATCCGGCCCACTGTGCCCAACGAGGATGCAAGCGCGCCGCGCCGGGAGAGGGGCGGGCCGTGGGAGAAGGCCGGACAACCCACCGCACTGGTCTCGCGGCCAGGACCTGCCGTAACAGCTCCGGGCGCCCATAAAGTTTGCCTTGTCCCGCCCGCTAACGACGAGTCGCCGTCTGCACTTGGCCCGCTCCCAGCCCCCTGCGAAACTGGAAGTTCGAGGTGGGCAATGCAGTTAGGCACCTCGACGGGGCGAATTTTGATGGCAAGTAATTTTTTAATTGATTCGAAGTAGATATTGATAACTGTATTCGAGCCTTTATAATGGCTCCTGGATTACAAAAATTAATTTTTAATTGGCCATTTCCTTGGTCTACGATGAAACTCATTTTACTTCGGGTATCGTTTAGAACGCCGAAATTCACTTCTTGTCAACATCGCTTTTTCCCTACTTACAAACATATTTGGATGTTATTAATAACCATTTATTTTAGATATTGTAAAGTTTGGGGAACCATCTCTTAAGTGATTTTGTTTTGGTTTTTGTTACTTAAGGTCGCATCAACTTCTTGGTCATTAACGACTATTATTGCTTGTAAGGGTATGGTAACTGTGAGGTTGACACGATATGATAATGATGATAGGGGGTGAAAGGACGAACACAATACAACCGCGCCCGAGGCATGACTCGAACTCGCAATCCTTGGATCTGTGATCGCTATGGTACTACTGCCTTAGCCATCTCGGCCACCGGATCGGCTCTTAGGTGATTGTTTACACTTCTGACTCCCAATTACATCTCTCCAGACGTCACACACCTTTCCTGTTGGTGCTGGTGCATGCTTCCAGTGTGGCCTTACCGGCACATTCTGATTCCCATACCTCACACCAATGCATTCCGCGGGCTCCTTATTAATCGAATGTACTTGTCTACATGTAGCGAGGACCGCGAGTCCATCCGGCTCGACGCTAGTAAACGATCAGGAATCAGAGATCGAAAAATGCAACATCAACTGATCTGCGTAATTCGTATTGATTAAAAGTATAAATTATACATTCGTATTGATTAAATGTATTGTATAAATTATAAATTATATGTAAATTTATATGTAATATATAAATTATAAAATTACATATAAATTATTGTATAAATTATATATTATATGAAGTATAAATTATATATTCGGATTGATTAAAAATATAAACAAGATTGCTTATTGTTTTCTTTTATAAATGTTCATAAAACTTTAGGGAAAATTATAACAGATCAAAAACCATAAACCAAATATTTGTTTAAAAAACTTTTGTTCACATTCGTTTTCTATGAAATTGAAATCAAGTGGTTTATATGCAATTTTTTATGTTATGATTATTTTGCGTGGTGCATATCATGGAGAAAACGTCTAAGGTGTTGGTGAAAATCTTTCATTAAATAGGGGTCAATGCAAGAAAACATTTGGGAATCCTGTTTCAGATCGTGGAGATGCATGTAGGAACAGGGAAAACAGGTAATCGCTTGGCCCGTCGGAAACGAGTAGGTGTAAGATGTGCCACGCAACATTTCGCGCGGTTTATAGTCTCTCGTTTAAGGGAAAATGGAACGATTTCGGTGACGAAAAGTATTTTTTTTTAATTTTATTTTTAGAAAACGTCCATAATTGTTTCTTTAAATTAACGTATGAATTGCGTTGGTTCACTTTTACAAGTAAATTATATATAATTTAACCCATATATATATATATATATATATATATTATATATATATATATATATATATATATATATATACTATATAATAAGGTTTTTACATTAGGACAAAGTTTTTAATTTACTTTGTCTGAGTCTCTCAGTGTTTATGCGCCGCATTATGTAACTAAAAAGTATTGAGCCAGCACCTAAGCCCAATGAAAGGATGATTTTCACACCCACCCACCCACACACACACACACCCCACACTCAATATATATAATATATATATATATATATATATATATATATATATATATGTGTGTGTGTGTGTGTGTGTGTGTATTAAAGTAAATTAAAACCTTGTCTTAAAGTTAACCATCTTTAACAAATGTGCAAAACGAAGAAGGATATTCTTAATACTGAATGTACCTTATTTCAACTCACATTTGTAAAAGGAAATTGAAATTTTCAGTTGTTAATAAGGCGTCCTACGTTTAGTAAAACATTTTTGATTACTTGAGAGCTTAGGCTTCCGCGCCGAAGTCAGTATTTTACAGGCTGTCCGGGTGACGCCGCGTCCATGGCGAAGGTGCCGACGTTTCGTCGCCATTCTGCGACCTTCCTCAGGCATAATGCGTAATCGCATTATGGCACCTTCGCCATGGACGCGGCGTCACCCGGACAGCCTAGTAAATACATTTTTTATTACATTAGTATTATCCATTCTTCAGAATTTAATTTACTAGAAAACATGATGACAAAATTGCATTATAAGAAAATATTTTAATCTACAACAATCATAATTATTTTTTTAAACCGTTGTTTGAATGTTATTATGAGTGATGTAAATGTAACCTGGGAACACCAACTAACTTCAATAGATTCTGCCAGTTAAACTCAAACATTTAACATTGCCAGGATGGGGAATTCGATATCCTCTAAGTAAATACTGTTCCGGTATCTGCATGGAGTTGATGGGAGGATTGCAAGGAACGATCAATCAGTGCAGCCTTTCTTTAGAATTCTCTTCTAGAACACGTTTGCTGAAATGGAAGATTTGGGGCCGGACTGCCCACTTCGATGGCGCTCAAACGTCATTCCGCCCCCGGCGAACTGACTAAACTAGCCGACTTTCTCTAGAATTCTCTTCTAGAACACGGTTGCCGAAATGGAAGATTTGGGGCCTGACAAGTCTTGCCTTGGAAGTTTGGGGCCTGCCCACTTCGATGGCGCTCAAACGTCATTCCGGCCTCGGCGAACAGACTAAACAAGCCGCGAGCAACAGCGTTCGCCTGCAGATAAGCGCTGGGTGCGGACACTCGCAGTGGGCCATCCACTTGACCAGGTCAGTGCTTGGAAGTGGTCAGGCTGCATGCAGCTGGTTGGAGCAGGTGCCAAAATTTTGCCGCTTTCACGAATCAAATCGAGGACCTCCAGGTCCATGAATATACAGTTATTTACGTTGCGGATGCTAAATGGGGGTCGGATCTGAAACCAGCTGAGATGGTTCAAGACATCGACTAATGACACTGCGGTGCCTGTGATCCTGAGGTCCAAGGATTCGAGGCCCGGCGGTGACAGGATTTTCGATACTAGCTGAATAGCTAGGTCGAATTCAGCACCTATCTAGCAGCCGCTTGCTCTGTTAGGTAGTTTTCCGTGATTTCTCCGATCCATATCAGGAGGATGCTGGAGCAGTACCCTAAAAACGAGTCATAGAACACGTGCTATTTTTCTTTCCCTTCTTGAGCAATATTCGTTTCTTACACACACACACCCTTGCTCTACATTACCACACATGCCGGAAACTAGTCCAGAACTTCTTTTTCTCTTCCAGACTTTAGAATTTTTAGTTGCAATGAAACACGTACTTAAACTGGACCATTGTCACCTTTACTTGAAGCTTGAAGAATAACAAAACTATTAGTGATAAAAACGCGCGTACTTTCTCGTCATTGGTAATGGTAATGTAATACTATTTATACCACCAATAACAATGACCACTCGTCTTTTCGTTTTCACATTATTAAGGACGCAATTTAAAATGATATAACAAATAAATTAATATAAATATAATAAATAATTATAACAAAATGATATATGAAATAATATACAAATTCTAGCTTACGTAGCCTGCAACTGCGTTAATTGGGAGAGGTCGACTGAAAGCTAGCAATCATTGTTTCATATTTGTTTCAAATAGGTTTTAAGTAATTTCTAAAAGATTAATTACTAAATGTATAACAAAACTCCAATGTAAGAAACGAACAAAGAAATATTAAATATGAAATAATAAGCACGTACACATTTTAACCTATGTAATATCCACCTGCTTCAAATCATCTCTAAAATTACGATCACAAAGCGCAGGATTTTCAGAGTGACTAACTGATCCCCAATTACTCTATAAATACTCATATTTTCGAAAAATTCAACATGACCTTATTTGAAAACCTGTTTCTGAAAACATTTATTTAAGAAATAATATTGTATCTTCATAATTACACTTGTAGAAAGACGGCGATTTTTTTTTGAATTTTCTGAATTTTCGAGAAATTAGTTTTCAACGAAAATGAGACCTGTGCCATTCTCTTAAACGTTCTGCAGACAAACGAACAACAAAATTTGGATACATTTTCCTGAAATGTTTGAAAATGTCCCAAGGGTTTTATGTAAAATACCTCCTAATTTAAATTATCGATTTCAAATTCAAGAGTCAGAGACATCAGTCAGATCAATAAAGGAATATCAATTTTAAAGAATGTATGCTGAATCGTTTAGCCAGTGGCGTTGTTCACAGACGGACGGACAAACCTGTTTTGACATCAATCAATTTTTCGGTATCAATTGCTCACACAACCGGGATTCTTGCTGCACCACTTGTTAGAGGATTTTTGTTTCTTATAAATTTAGCAACTGGCTATATAAACACTTTCGTAGCCAGGGCTTTACAATAAGAGTTTTTCTGCCAAAAATTTGCGCCGCTTTACTCATATTTCTCTTCTTAAGAAGTTCCTTCTTAAGAATGAGGAAGTAAAAATGTAACGTAGGTATATTTCAACTCTTTTTCAAAAATAGTGAGCTTATTTCCCTTTTAAAATTACCGATTCAATATTTATCCGTCTCAAACATCACATAAATATTTCGAATCTTTTACGTAAAGAATATATAAATAAATATATTTATTGCAATTCATGGCTGGCAGTTGTAAATCTATAAGCATAAGTAGACCCAAAAACAAATCTAATAACAAGTAATAAATAAAGCAAAACATTATTATGCGTGGGTGTGACTGGTGAATTTGTGCATAGCGTTCTTCCCGAAGCGTTTTTGCTCTGCAGCGATGCACCATCTGCTTCCTGGACAGCGCGAGCCCCGCTAATGCGACTGGAGGCGGGAGTTCGCCCCGCGGACTTTCCTCGCAGTTCACCGCACGGCCACCACGCGTCGCTCCCCGGGGAGGGCACTCAGCGCACTTTCAAGCTGTAATTTCCGGTAGCGAGTGCGAATTGCCAGTTGCGGGGCATATAAAAAGAGAAAAGAAAGAAAAAGAAAGGCGAGTTCCCACACAAACCTAGAAGGCGGTAGCGAAAAATAGAGAAAATGACATTGAGTCGAAACTGAACGTGAGGAGAAGAAGAGGTACCGGAGGACATCTCAAAATGGCGCTGTGTAGTTAATGTTCTTGAGATCTAAATATACGTAATGTATGTTGTACTAGCAGAACCCAGGAGACGTTGTCATGCTCTCACTTCCCCTCCTTTGTCCTCTCTCTCTCTCTCTCTCTCTCTCTCTCTCTCTCTCTGTGTTTGTCTCTCTCCGTCTCTCGCCGTTTCTCAGTGTCTCTCTGAATTCCTGTCAATCTCGTGCGCGCCCGCTCAGTTCTCCTCATCCTCGTCAATAATGAAGCCGTCCCACGGCAACGCCTAGCAACAATGAAGTCATGTGGAGCTCAGTTGGTATGAAAATTGAATAAAATAAAGTGCCATCTGGTGGAGTTACAACAACGTGATCAGCACTAAACCCTCGCCATGAAGAAACATGTAGATGTGACAAATTTCGTGGAGCAATCTCCTAGGGTGTGTCACAGGGCTGTCGGAGTTCATCGATCTGGTACATTCCCACAATCATTCTTACTTTCCCGTGTACATGCGTATATACGAAATAAAATTAGTATATGAACAGTTATGTAATTCTGCGCGACAAAACGGCGAATTTTTACTTTCCCATATACATACATATATAGGGAATAATTAACGTAAATGGAAGTTTTGAATTTGTCGCGGCGTCTTTCTAGAAAATTAGAGAGATAGAAAACTTCCAACTTGAAGATAGAGATTTTTCTTTCAAACGAAATTTGTTCTCCACAGCAAGTCCTTTCATTTCAAATAAAAAAATAAACAATATTTTCTCAAAAATGGCTGTACATTTTTTCTTTGAGCTTTCCGTAGGGATAAACTTTATATGACATAAACGCCACATTACTCTATTCTTTAGTTTTTTCAAAAATTAGAAAAATGTAATTCAGTACATTCAGTTTTCACGTATAAGAGGAACAAATGTTGTTTTTAAAATGGGAGGTAATTTTGGTCTGACGTCAATATTATTGATCGTTGTTCATTTACCTCTAAATGCAACGCATTATAGAAGTAAATTAATTTACATTATTTCGCGTAACATTACATATTCCATGTCATTCTCTAGAGTAACGGGTAATAGATATATTGAACAGTGAATGTCAAGGGCAGTGCATTTTCCTTTGTTGTAAAGGGATTAATACTACACATGTTTCCTTTTGTGAATTTCACTGAATTAAATTGAAATAATTACTGTCATTACAAATGAAACGATAAATTAATGATGAATTCATATACAACGTCAGAAATTAAGTTTTGTATAATAATAATAATAATAATAATAATAATAATAATAATGTAAAATATATTCTAATAATGGCACTGAAATATTAGGTATTTAATCTAATTTAAATTTTAAAATTTCATAATTTTATGGTATCACATCCAAATCATTTGCTTTCATTTTCTGTATTTTGACATGAAATGTCAAAATTTAGACAAACGTATTTTGAAGGAGTAATATATGCTTGTTCTAATTGTATATATGTTTCAGAAAGTATTTACCGTGATTCAAAAATATATGGTCGTGCAGATTTTCAAGCCACTTTCTTGTTTTGCATTAAATATTTATAAATTATTTTTTCACCTTGCGCAAGGAGGTTATAAGAGTGGATATATCGAGAAGGGTATATGCCAACAAAATTAAGAGAAGAAGAAAAAATGAAGTTAACTAAGTTGCTATCTCTCAGAATTCTAAACTGTTTTACCCTATATAAAAAGTGTGAACAGCAAAGTCAATAACGACCAACGTGTGACACATGTTAACATTACATTATATTCACAGATAATTTTGGGGCAGGTGTTTTCCGATTGGAAGCCAACGCGGATCAAAATTTCCACTTGCGCATACAATGCATTAACGCATCAGATTTAATTTTGACTTTTTGTGCTTCGAAACAATTTGACCAAATACCTATGTAAATAGTTTTATAAAAACTGAATTGATATGACTAAACCGAAAAATAATTGTGGAGCATAAATGAAACCCGGACTAAGTACCAAAACGTGAAAAAGGGCTATCTGAAATTCTCACTCTTAGAAGTTGAAATTGTCGCCAGTAGAATGCGCATCAGTCAAATTCCGTCAGCTTTTGAAACAGTTTTTCTTAATTATCTCGGAATTCCATTATTGGCACTTAGCACGGTTTTCACTTACAATTTACAATTAATGAAATTCACAGCCGTAAAAAAACTAGTTGTGTCACAACAGCTCATACTTTTTCGCATTATAAGAAATAGTTTCTACGTAAGATTGAAATATTGTAGTTTCTGCCCTACTAACAACTCAGCATGAAAATACTCCAATCCAATACAAACGAAGCCTGTGGCGCATATTTGCGTTTATTTCAATAGTTGGGAATAGTAACCATTTCGAACTTTTACAAATGAAATACACGTGAAATAATTTAACTGTTGCAGAATTTGCAGCACATTATATAGAAACGAAAGAATAATTTTACACAAGATAGCCTTGATTAACAGTTCCTGAATACCATATCAGCGATCACAACTCCTTAAAGTAAAAGAATTGTACGTGTTGGTTCTAAGTTAAATCAATCACTTTTCTTAACACTTAACTACTGGCTTGAATTTTATAACGCACTGGCGCCGGGTCATATAGACTCCATGATTCTGATGCAAGAAAATTGTGACCTTTGGATGGTTTTGGGGAGGAATACATGTTTAAGTTTATATTACGTAGAAGTACATGCAAAATTAATAATTCGTCACGTTTACAAATAAAAGAATGCAGCTAATTGACCCGTCCTGGTTCTTCTGCCTACACTGCAATTATTACACGCTGATCTCAAGTGTCCACTTAATCTTTCGCACAACTGTAAAAAGTTACAATTTCTACGTTTTGCAGAATATCTTGCATTCATTAATCTTTTTGTCCTTGTGAATAGAATAAATGAAAACAGATCGTGATATAGCTGGTTATTAATATGCAATTTTCACCTTCTTTGTGAAGTCAAAAAAGACTTGAATTTACCACCCATTGTTTTCTTGACATGTATTCCAGAGGAGTGTCTAGATTGTTCTTAGGTAATGTTCCAAATATTATCAATTGGTTTTTCACCCACAGGAACCAGTATACATCACTTCTCTAAAAATAGTTGTAAAAATAGAGTTATCGCAAAGAAAAACTCTCCGGGTGGATTTTACAAGAAGAATGAAATGTCCTCTTTTTATTGGTAAGGGGAACTACTTTTAAATGCAATGTATGATATTGGGACATACCAGAATGTCACACGAGTGTAATACAACATAATGGATGCATTTAGAAGATTAAACCCCAAGCAACACGTGTAAAATAGCAACTAACTATAAATATTAAGGAGCCATGCTGGATGCCAGACGAAAATTGTATTGTCGAGATACCGCACGGCCTGGTGTCATTAACATGGAATTGATTAGGGGAGGGCGTTGAACATGTAGCTTTTACATAAAGAAACGAATTCTCACTCTCACGGAAGCAGCCAAGCAGTTCACATGGTACGAACATTATGACATTTTAATTTTGCGATAATAGACTTATGTTCTGGGTAAGTGATTGGTGAATCCATAATAGTGAAGGATAAGCAGTATTGTTTATTCGAGTTTTAATTGGGTAAATGTTTGCATTGTTTTAATAATAGTTACATTTGTGTCGTGTATGAATTTTGCATTTACAATATTTAAGACTTCATGTTCGTGGGCTAATATGCCATTAGTTCCGCACTGAGAGTTGTTAGTGGAAATAAATTTACTTAATCTATTTAGTAATAATTTTTCAAAAAAATTTGAAAGTGAAGTAAGTATACTAAACGGTCTGCAGTTTGTGGAGAGACGAAAATTTTTATGTGGTTTGAATGAAAAAAATATTGCTATTTTTCATTCATTTAGAAAATACCCAAGTCCGAGTGCAGAGTTATGAATGAATGTGAGGGCTGCGATAGTTTGATTCTCAAATATTTTAATTGATTTATTGGTAACGTAATATTTGCAATAATCTTTATTGGAAAAGAGTAGTGAATACTCTTTTCATGCTATATATGGCTGCTATACTAAATGGAATATTCAATCATGATAAAGCAAGAGTACACTTTGCGAATCGGATCGTAGCAGTCGTAAAGGACATGGGATCCTGGACTGGGCCACCCAATCCACTGATGTATGATGTACTCTACACCACCCATAGAGCATGATTGGGAACATATGAGAAGACAACTCATACCAGCCTTCAACCACAAATCTTTAAAAAAAATTGACACATGTGATCCAGTCATTGGGGAAACGTTTCTTAAGATGACTCTTAACAACTTTTTTGACTAAGTGCATCACGAATGTGCGTTGTTTTTCGAGTTGGTCAAATCTCGTACTACGAGTGACTATTACTTTCTATGAAAAATATGGAATCTATTAATACAGCATTAACGTCAGCATCTACGATAATTTGGTATATTTATGTTAAATGTTTTTCAATGTACGTTTTCTATTTCTGATAGAGTATACAGAAGTGATGCTTTTATAGTTTTATTTTTGCGAATCGTTAAGTGTTAACAAGCGTTCTGTATTATTTAAAGTCCATTACGAAAACTATGAATTGTTTCTCAAATAATACTACCAGCGCACTTTTAATCTATTAACTTTTAGCCCAGACTGTCATTACGAGAGGTGTTATTAATATTCAGTAAATTAGCTATTTCTTTCACTCACTCGCAATATGCTGTTATCTGTAATTTGTAAAAATGTGAAATACAACATCATTTTCATTTATCATGTGTCTTCAAAAAGCTTTATAAATGTACGATATTTTAGCAAAATCGGTTCTTTGCGTAAGATATACCTACCTGTAAATGTTAGTAAATGTAACGTTGTTCCAAAGGTTACTAAGGAAGAAAATGTTGGTTTACACTCTTCTATAGACTTGTCTCACGTGACAAAACTGCCACATATTTCATTCGATGACCGCTCATTCTATTGAAAAAGCCACAGCAATTTGTTACGTGAATCCGAATATTCCATTCCGCCGGATTATATCGTAAGCGGATTTCGCGAATTTTCTCGTTACAAATGAAAACCTTTTAACCTTCGCCCATTTATATAACTCGTAAATTCAACCTATTCTTGTTTTTTTAACAGGTAGGGTGTTCTTTTTCCAAACTAACTTCGTGGTACACGAAATAAAAAAATACGCGCTTTAATATCATGTGACCCTGCCTCTCTCCAAATTCATTACCCTGCGCCGGGGCTGAGATTCTTTCCCTTGCTCCTCTCATATGCAACATGGTAACCATGGCTGCATGCGTGGAATATTTTTGTTACCTTTTTCTCTGTCCTTTCCTAACGTTTTATTCATGGTAGTTATTATTTCTCCATTGTCTCCAACCGTGTGCATAAGCACTTATCATATCTAGTTTCTCTATATTCAAAATACTATCATCTATTACTATTAACACCTGATAAAATGTTAAACACCTATGTTAGATATAAAAGTATAGTTCACAGAAAAAACGTGTCATCATTATACATCCTTGTTTGCAATTATATTTTTTGTTCATTGTTTACATACTGGCACCCAATATTTAAATACCCAAAACAATTCATCCGAGCTACGTACTCGTATGATCTCAATTATCTTATCTACGTATACATTTCGCTCAGGATATACGCAGGATATACAAATACCATAACACAAAACATAGAAATATTTGAATGCTGGATATAGAACATCAGAACCGTACGGTAAAGTCCACAAAATATCAAATACTTAATTTCATTTTACGTATATTTCGAGACTGTTTCTTAACACGGACTAAAGGTCCCAGCTTCCACAAGAGTCACCCGTCCCCGGGTCTGAAAATTGGTTTTAAGGTCCTGGGATACATATATTCCGGGTTATGGACGATGTCAATAACATAACAATATGTTGCGGGTTGCATTTTATCCTGTGGAGTTTTTAAATAAAATAACCTGCGAAATTCTACATTTTTCATATTATCTCTGTTTGATTCATCCATTAGAGGTAACTCTCTACCCAGCATTGGCACATTAGTATTTTTTTCACTTTCAACAACATATTATATAGTGTGAGAGCGAGGGATAAAGAGACGATATGTCAACATATGTTTCCGCTTAGATAACAAATATTTACGTCCATTTCCTTGGTAAAAAATAATAATAAGTAGAAAAGGAAGGTTCACTTTTAAATACACTCCCGCAATCACTACACGCTAAAGAAATGTTGAGAGAAACCTAAAAATATCACTTTAAAAGGCTGTTTTTTCTTTCTTTTTTTTCATTTCAATTAAGCACGATAGATTAATCCATCCAGTAATAATTGACGTACGGTGTGTTGAATTTTCAAACGCTTTAAGTACAGTATTTCATTATTGGTTGATGTGAAAGAAAGCAGGACTGTCTGCATTTTGCTGGACATTTCAAGCAAAGGGGGCGCAGAATTATGTATGTCTCTGCGTCTCTCACACGCCCATTCCAGACGACCGTCTGCCAAAAGGAGAGTTCGCGTGAGATTAAAATGGCGTTTTACGAGTTCTCCTTTCTGCGATATAGTTTATCTTTCCAGTTCTGAATTACGACACCCGCCTCCTAAAGAACGTGTTGTTTACGACAAGGAAAGAAAATGACACATCGCGAAACGCCAACATTTCCAATGTAGACTTCCGCACATTGTGAGTGTGTTTTATCTCAGGGAAGCATAACAGACAGATTGCTACAAGGGTGGAAGAGTCAAACGTGCAATTTGTGAAGCCTTTCTAGCCATTCCAGAAGAGGGAGCTACAAATAACTTTGTGACCAAAGAAAACAAAGATGTTCCTTTTCGCAAAGAAATTCTCACTGTGAGAATTGCTAAGTTGATAATGAATATTCTGTAAAAGAAAGCAGGTTATCTAAGATTACGAGGTACCTGTTGCTGAGGGATTAATCTGAAAAATAAAGGGTCGTGTTATAGAAGTATAAATCTATGACATCGAAATGTTGGTAGAAATGTGTCTTTATTAATATGAAAATCATTTCTGTTAAATACAATGAACGTTTTTAAACAGCACGACGACTGTTCTCATATAACACAATTTAATTCTGGCCCATAAAGGAATCATGAAGCCTACACAATATTAACGTATGTGAAAGTAAATTATTACTTTAAACTTTTGTACTCTTTGTAGAGTATAAGAAAATATTAAGCAATTTTTATTAAAATGTAATATTCTACAAGTACAACCAAACTTTTCGTTTTCCAGGTTTTGTGTCCATATTTTCTGTAAATATTAGACATAAACCAACATTAATGATAACGAAATGTAATAAAGATAATTCTGCTTAAATTAGTAAATTGATTCTGTCACAAAATGGGAATGACAATAATGAATAATCGTAGAAAGGCGCTCATCCGGTTCCTTCTAAATTTTCAAATACATACATTGGTAAGTGTTAGGACAGCGAAGTACCAGGAGCAAACTCTCTACGTACACAAGTGTTGATTAAGTTAGCAAACGTTCTTTCCGGATGTACTATATCCACAGGACTGGAAGCTGCAATTCATTTATAGGTCAAGAATAACACAGCGTGCTAAAATAATGGAAATATAATTCGACATCTCATAAAAGTACAGTATGTAGTGTAGCATGGTCAGCAGATAGTGTAACATCTCACCCTTGCGAGCCATAAGTGCAGTGCAAACAATGCTACAAATGAATCTAAGCCGGGCGTAAAAAAATAAGATAGGCAACTTTAGCGCATTTCCACATTACAACAATGACCCCGTGGCTCAACAGACGCTCTTCTCGTGGTGAGCGCCAGAGTGTGTGGGAACGGCGGCGGCGGCGAAGCCAATGCCGCATTGGTGGGTTGTTGTCCATCTGCCTATCCACGTGAGAGAATTCTTTGCTAGAGATCTCTACTTGTACGTTCTCCTCAAATTTTCATTCGGTTCTTGCCTCTTTTCAGATAAAAACCCCATAGAATGAGTTATTTTTAAGAGAGGGAGGAGTAAGGGTATTTCAGCTGGAAATGGGATATGTGGTTTATCTTTATGCAACAAGAGGGTTGTGGGGAGGATTGTGGGATGAGTGCCAAAGTGTTCTTACATTTCAGTCTTACGGCTGCTTCATGCATTTGGTATTCAGGAGTAGCGATTGATTGATTATTGATTACGGGTGTGTCAATTGCTAAGATTATTAGTCCAGTAAGTGTAGTGCATTTTTCCCCACCTCGAGTGGTGGTAAAGGTGGTGATGTCCCCCGCCAGATGTTAAGATCCGGCGCCGACCCACCTTCAGCTAGCGGGATTGTACCCAACCAGCGTGGCACCTCCCTAGCCGGGACCGCTCTCAGTTCCCGACTTGTCTCCGCACACGTGTGGTAGTGTGGTTTATGTGAGTGTGGGTGTGTGGGGTAAGGGTAGGACAAGAAAAGGGAAGGAAAGATAGCGGTACCCCCCATGGCCCGTTTGTTAGGGTACTGCTCCAGCATTTGCCTGGTGTTGACCAGAGAAACCACGGAAATAGCGCCGGAGGGAAGGTGTGGACGGACGGAGTGGAGGAATGGACATGGGGGTCGAGAGACGGATGGAGTGGAGGGGTGGAAGGGGGTCGAGAGGAATAGGCGGAAGCGGGAAATAAGTGCTTGGCGGGGCGGTGGCAATGCCGTGGAAGGCGAGTGGAGATGGGAACGCACAAGGCAGGACGAGAATATGTGGCGGGGACAATTCAGGCTGGGGGTGGCCAGGGGACAAATTTCTAAATAGTTGGAAGGGCGAGGCAACGGTGGGGCGGGTACGCGGAGAGGCCGGGGCGAGGACGGGGCGGATGGCGGCGGCTGTGGCGTGGCGACGGGCGAGGGGCCGGACGCGGGGCACGAGGGCGGGAGCGATGGGCGGAGAGGCGTGGGCAGGCGGCGAGGCGGGGCGAGGGCGGGGCGAACGGAGGCGGCAGGGCGGGCGAGGGCGCGGGCGAGGGCGGGCAGGCGGGGCGATGCGGAGCGGGGCACAGATGGCGGGGAGCGACGGAGACGGACGGGCGAAGGGGACGGCGGCCGGACACGGATGAAGGGGCGGGGGACGCGGAGGTGCGGGACGGGGTGATTGGCGGGGCGATGGCGGGGCGATGGGCGGGGCGGGGGCGGGGCGAGGGCGGGGCGTGGCGGCGAGTGGCGGGGCAGAGGGCGGGCGGAGGGCGGCAGGGCGGGCGAGGGCGGGGCGAGGGTCGGGGCGATGGGCGGGGCGATGGGCGCGGGCGATGGCGGGGCAAGGGCGGGGCGAAGGGCGGGACGCGACAGATAGAGGACCAGAAGAGCGCGGGGCGTGAGGCGGGCGCGACAGTGGGCCGGCAGACGGGGCGGAGACGGACCGACGCGGGCACGGGGGCGCACAGGAGACAGAAGACAGGGGAGGAGCGGCGGCGGCGGGGCGGGGCCGGAGGGCGGTGGGGGACGGGAGGGACGGACGGCGCCGGGGCGAGGGCTCGATGGCCGTAGGGCGGGGCGAGGGCGGGGGCAGTGGGCGGTGGGCGCGCGAGGGGAGTTAGATCTACGGAGGGGTGGTCCGGCATAGGCGGGGCGTGCGAGAGTTGCGTCGGGTCGCAATGATAGGGCTGGCCGTGGCTTCGAGAGCGAGCGGGTCGTGAGGGG
>BOPP01000062.1:2077498-2089522 GCA_017312745.1 Gryllus bimaculatus
CTACTCCTGACTCCAATCCCGCCACCGCACCCACAGGCTGCCGTCGCGGAAGCAAATTTGCAGCTCCGTCGCGGGCCCTGTGTGCACGCTGCGATGTGGGCGAGACAACAAGCAATTGGAGGGATGGGTGCAGGCCTGAGAAGAGGGTTGAGTGCTGAGTCTGGCAAGGAAGAGCATCAAGCAGATGGGAGGCTGAAGCGCAGCGAACAAGGATCGCGTTCATGAGAAACAAAATGTAATCGACTGTAATGCTAAAAATGAAAAAAAAGTCACGTTGAAAGTGGGATATCTGCGACCAATACTTACTAAGGAGTAGGCAAAAAAATGTAAAGTAATGTAGAGGCACGTAATATTGAGTTGAAAAAAATTTAAAATTACTCCACCGTAATTATCCGCTAAATTTACCCACAGAACAAATGATAAATCCTCCTGAGATGATTCTCAGCATGCCTCCGATTTTTCATGACCAAAAAGTAAATTGTTTGATTTTCGCATTCCTTCTCGTTTTCCGTCCAGTCACCTTCCATTACACGTAATTCGATTCAATGTGCAAGTTCTCAGATACGTAGCTACTACTATGCGGCATGCACAAGGATATTGTAGTTTCCTGGGAATGAAGTAAATAATAGAATATACTCCGTCCATTATTTAATTTTTTTTTAAAAAGGGTATTTCGAACTGTCCTCTTTACCAAAGTTTTGACTGCCGCATCGTTTTTTGAATGACACTGCCTTCTTTCCCTTTCATTTGACTTCTGTTTCTCAGGTCAACGTGTTGAGTTTCTTCTTTCCCTGACGTGTTTGAATTTCCAAATGAAAAAACAAAATTGTTTCAGTCACCCGATATGATGATATGATTTATTGATTGATTAATTAGTGATTCAGTGATTCGAGAAGCTTCAACTGCTAAGTACATTAGTTCCGTAAGTGTAGTGTACTTGTTTTTATCGCGGGAGTAGTGGTGGTTTTCCCCCGCGGGATCACAAGCCAACCTACGTCGGTTTGCGAGCATTTTCTCTAACCACGCTTGTCTCACCAGCGGGAGCAGCCTTGACCGGGACAAGCTCTCAACTGAGAGCGTAGGCTTCCCTGACCGGAGTCCGTATTTAATAGGCTGTCCGGGTGACGCCGCGTCCATGGCGAAGGTGCCGATGTTTCGGTCGCCATTCTGCGACCTTCT
This sequence comes from Gryllus bimaculatus, assembly GCA_017312745.1. NCBI lineage: Eukaryota > Metazoa > Arthropoda > Insecta > Orthoptera > Gryllidae > Gryllus > Gryllus bimaculatus. The sequence continues at coordinate 2,078,678 of BOPP01000062.1, forward strand.
TCAGGGCGTATTGCCGTAATCGCATTATGGCACCTTCACCATGGACGCGGCGTCACCCGGACAGACTAGTAAATAAAGCTCTAAACTCCCGACTGGTCACCCGATATGTGCGGTAAAGTAGTGCATGTACGTGTAAATGTGTGTAAGTGACGGTTGTGGGTGGGACAAGGAAGAGGAAGGAAAGAACGCGCGCGGTCCGTGGCCCGTTCGTTAGGGCACTTCTCCGACATTCGTCTGGTGTTGATGGGAGAAACTGAGCTGAAAACTGAGCAGTGCAGCCGGCCGCTAGAATTCATCAGACAGTGACTGATTTCGGTTTAGCTATCTAGTGCCGAAAATTCTGTCACTGTCAGAAATCGAACCCGAACACCTCCCGGGCATATTCCCTGCAGAAACATCAGTGAGCTTTACAACACGGCTTTTCATAAATGCTGCTTGTCGTTGCTTTTTGTTTTGTTTTGTTTTGTTTGACATTTACGAGAGTAAATAGGAGTGCTGTCTCGCCCATATTTTGAAAGTTGTAGAGCAATGGCGATAAAACTGTTTTTTGTATTTCCTGATGATTTCTCTTGGATTTCTAGAAAAAATCAAATGTGTCCTAGAAAACGTTTATTAATCTCTTGGATATCTGTTTTTATCTTTAATTGGCTTTTGTTCAATAATTATAGACATACTAAAACTACGGAGTGCCGATGTTGTCTGCTTATATAAAAATAGAGTGAATTGAATTAGTTTAAAGAGTTGGTCAATGTTGCAAATCTGGTGATAAAATTACTACACTGAAAATGATATTGAATTACCACGAACTGTTTTGCAATTATATGTTGTGATTGTAAAAAATATGCAAAATAAATAAATATTAATTATATTCAAATGATTATGTCTCTGGACTTTGTCTCTATTTTTACTTCACCTAATACGGATTTTAACACATGTTAAAACAATATTGGAGAATCTTCGAGTAGTGACTTTCCACTGGCACATAAAAAGAAAAGAAAATGATCATGTTTAGGACGTAACATTGTAGAGTAATTAGTGGAAGGGCAAGAATCTTGAGTACTCTGCGGAAAAAAATGGCAATCAAGAAGAAACGAACGTGTCAGTCAAGTAAAATAAGTCAGGCAAGACTGCGATTCACAGCGGTGAATTCAGAAGAAAATGAGAATGGAATAGACGAGTCAAACGATAGGATTCCATATCGTCAGAGATGGCAAACTGGACAGCGATAGATTCAAGGTAATCCCTGGAAATTACGTAATTTTTATTCTTCTGAAAGTGAAAATCTCCAAGAGAAATTTAAAATGCATTTGGCTAGCAGTAATGTTTTCCGAAGGTCACTACATTATTATTCTACTCTATACAACTAACAATTTACTTCAATGGTTTTACTCGAATAATCAGTTTCATCTACTTCCTTGAGGAAATTTGATAAAGCAATAACTACAAATTTTAGTTACGAAAATTAGTAATACTATTAATTTAATAATAATAATAATAATAATAATAATAATAATAATTCGAAATTAATTTTTAAAATTGTGGAATAAAATAGGTATAAAAGATAGTTAGATGTTCAATAGAATCATTCGACGAGGAGGAACTATTAAGTTAATGCTATCAGCAATCATGAATGTTTGCATCTAAAGTCAACCCCACCAATCAAGCTACGACGAAGACTTCGCGTCGCAGAGGTCAGGAGATGAGCGCGTCCGCAATGCGAGCGTCCCGAGTGGGCATCGCGTTCCGCCGGCCGAGCTAGGGGCGAAGGCGACGGGGACGGCAGCGCAGCGGCAGCGGGCGGAGCAATCGCGCATTCTCTCGCGCTGTTTGAACCCTGTGGTAATTGGCCTGGCGTGCGCGCGGAGGGACGCCGGGCCACCAATGGGGCAGCGAGGGGCGCTCGGCGCTCGCGTCCTCATTGTCGCGCGGCCCGCGGGCCCGCCGCCCCCCGGCCGCCCCACGCTGCCCCCGTCGCCGCATCCCGCGAGGATCCTGTCCCCGTCCGCCACCATCGCCACCCCGTCTGGCGTCCGCCGCAGGCGCCGCCCTGCGCGTGGGCCCCGACGCCCCCGGCCCTGCCGCCACCTGCCGCCCCTGCCACCACCCGCCGTCCGCCACCCCGTTGACCTCCACTGCCCCCGCCCATCGCCCCCCCCGCCGCAGCCGCTGCCATACGCCACGCCACCCCTCCACTCACGTGCCCGCCGCTCCCCGCTCTCTCCCTCCGCCCGCGCCGACCCACCCCCACCGTCCTGCCCCCACCCTCCGCCGCCCCGCAGCTCTGCCTGCCTCTTCCAGCCGACCGCGCAGCCCCGCACTGCCGCCACACCGTCCCCACCACAACCCCTACCACCCCCACCGTCCCGCCGCCTCGTCGACCTCGGCCGCCCTGCCGCCCCGCAGCATAGCGACGACGCGCCCCCGCCCTGCCCCGCCCGCGCCGCCCCGCCGCACACCGCCGCCCCCGCGCCGCCCCCGCCGCGCCGCCGCCCCCGCCGCCCCCGCCGGCCCCCGCCGCCCCGCCGCCCCGCCGCCCCCGCTGCCCCCACCACCCCGCGCAGCTCCCGCCGCGCGCTTCCCGTGCCACTCGAGCTATTCCCGACGCCGGCCGAAGCTCAAGCGGAACCTCGTCGCCCGCGCTGCCCTCGAACACCCCCGGCCGTCCCCACCACTCCCACTGCCCTCCAAGGCCCCCTGCTTCTACCCCCCTCCTTACCACCGTCCTCACCGAGCCCCACCCCGCCCAGGACACCGCCCCGCGGAGGCGACTAACCTCGTTGGCCCGCCGGGATTGCTTGGCTAGCGCATTAATACACAGCCCTGCCCCAATATTTGCCAATACTGGACGAAATTGGTATGGAAGCACTCGCGGCGCTGTCTATGCCAGGCGTCAGTCGCGTCTTTGCAACGGCGCGCGCGCGTTTGTGTGTTCTCGGGCGCTGAAGTAGGCGCTAGTGATACGGTTCGTATATAGGAACTTATTTTCATTGCATAAACGCGCTACGCTGTGTCTGATGTACTCGAGTCAACTTGGACTGATAAATGTATGATTATACTCACAAGACAGTATTAATAGTGCGCTTAGAATAAATAGTTTTGATAATGAATTTATTGGAAAAGTGTAATTCTTTTGCTTAGAGGGCTCGACCAAGGGAAATTTTCAGTAGCAGATCTCAATTACAATTTTTTAAATAGTTTAAAATAGAAGAAAATGATTTGAGTTTGTATAAATTTAATATTATTGATTCCATTGCGTTTTATCAGAAGTAGATAAAAATAAATGGTATTTGTAAACAGTTTTGCTTCACTTATCTCAACTTTCTATATGCCAATCGCGTTGAAAGCACTGAAGCATGTGTTTTTATTATATTTTTTAAAATTGCATTTTCGTTTTATGTTCATTTGGTTTATATTCAAAATGTATGTCGCCATACAACGTGCACGCATTTATTTACAACAAGAAAGAACTATAATTACTATGTGTTTTCATTGATCAAACTACCTTATTTCTGAACACACGCGCAAAAACAAACAAACAAAACGATTTAAAGTATACACAGATGACAAATTTGAACAGTTCGCATTTCAGGAACGCTTTTACGTTGAGAAGTGAACAAAAGAATATCAAATCACGATTAGATGATAACGATAATATTAAAGAAAGGTTTCCGGCAAGGTAACATAAATAGGGATTATGATTACACGTACATACAGTACATTTGATTGTGGGGTTTATTGTGGTTTTAAATTCGCTGTGGTGGTTTTTAAAATCATAGTTGCTATACATAAGAGTTAATGTTTAATACATTACGATGAAATATTTTTAATGGCAATATCTTCACTGTAATAGCCACATTCTATGCGCAAACAAAGGAATTAAAATCTGAAATGCTAATACGACACAGTATTTTTATCTACGTATTTATGTGTATGTATGTGTGTGTGTGTGTGTGTGTGTGTGTGTGTGAGAGAGAGAGAGAGAGAGAGAGAAAGAGAGAAAGAGAAAGAGAGAATGAGAGAGTGAATATTAAAATATGAAACGAAGCAAATGTACAAACACTACCACTATGTAGACACACTTTCAGAGGAAAATTAAATGAGTTCTTCAAAAACATTTTCAAATAAGGTGATTTAGAATTATTCCAAAAATATGCGTAGTTTTCGCGTCATTTTGCGTAAAATATAGGCAATGATTTTCTAAGAAAACTTCTTTAAGTTATTTTTTTGCTAGTATGTACCAAAGAATGTGCGAGTGTGGGAGAGAGTGAAGGTAGAAGAGAAAGGGGTTGAGAGTGGGGGGAAAGAGCGAGGGAGAATGAGAGAGGCATATGATGGAGAACGACGTTGCGTGCAGATTGTGATCCGTTGTGTAAGATCTTTAACATCAGCCTGGAATTAGTAAGAGAAGACCTCATAAACAACCAATTTAGAATTCTGATCTAGGCAGTACGTCGTATTCCGAATTGTTTTCAAAATTACCCCACAGTCAAGACTATCTCAAGACCTTTCAAAAGCTTCAGTGGCGAGTGTGCAACGGCAAATGCTAACATACGAAAGTAAACACAATCTCAGCATTGTTACAGTCTACAGGTATGACAGCACTGACAATTAACACCAACTCATATCAATGTAATCTCACAGCAAGATGCTGTTAGACGTGGTTGCGACTCGTGCAACTCCCACTAACCGTCGACCGATTAAGCTTCCGTCGATAGAAAACTCTCAAATACCAACATTGGCATCGATTTTCAAACGATTCTTCTGAAATATTTGAATAAAAAACATAATTATCATCAAAGTAGTAGCTTCACGACTTCCTTAGCAGTTACTTCTAGAGCTCTCATTATTTGGCATTTTTCGAACTCAATACCTTGTGCCATTTATTTGTGATTCATTTGTATAGAATTCGAAATTCCTCTTGTGTTTAATGTATAATATGCATGATGTAGACTTTCTTCGCTGTGTCGTAGTATAACAATGCAGAGGCTTGTGTTTTCTCTAGCACGTGGCTGAGAATACTAGAAAGCAGACTGATAAAACTGTCGGCACCGTGTGTTCTCTAGACACGCAGTACATGTTACCTTGAATACTCGTAGCATGGATTAGTTCTTACAGGTCTAGCCAGAAATAATTTAAATTTTGGAAGCCAAATTAATCGTCATACTTTACTGTCTTGCGAAAATGTTTCCCGCAATGCGTATTCTCACGGCGATGCTTCCATTTCTCTTTAACCTTAAGCAGGAAGGTTTGCACGTTTTGGTCTGACTCGGCACAAGGTTAACCATCAACGCAACCGCACATCGCAATCTAAACCTACGCAAACCGGTCGAGGAAAGAGGCCTGGCATGTTGTCAAATAGGGTTGTAGTATTGTATGCCAATGCGCGCCGTCAAGAAGGAATCACAGGTGCGCCGTTTGTGGCGTGCCGTGCTGTGTCGTTTCCGCTGACGGACATTCTTCGCGAGGTATCCATATCGTGATGAGAAGACACTTGATGGAATAGACATGGTAACTACATGCAACGGACATGACATTCTTGTATTATTATTATTTCTTATATGATCGTATAATTCAGGGGTGTCCAACTCCCACGACCACAAGGGCTACTGAAACTTTTCATTTAATTGTGAGCCATATTTTCATTAAATGGGGGAGGGGAGAGAATGGAACCATGCCGTACCGTATATAAAGCAGTGAAACACATTGGAATGATTTTGAATGTCAGAAATATTTCTTAGATGTAAATTTAACCTATTCTTGCATTAAAAGGGGTCTTTGACGCAGGCAAGGCGCATTCGCTAGGCACATAATGTTCTCAACCAACACGGATGAAAGGGGCTTTCACTTGCAACTAATAAACTTTCGCGGACCTCAACAAATGCCACTGTGGGCCGCCAGTTGGGCAACCCTGGTATACTTTGACCAATCGCCCCATGGGGCTTTTATCCAGCTGACAGGCCGGTTACCCCTTATGTCATAATAGGACGCGTATTCGACAATACCCTCGACACCAACACACTAGGGGGCACGTCTCATCTGAGATCATCAGAACGTTAGGTCCCCCAGCGACAACAGATATTTGAGAGAAGAGACAAAAAACCATGTCTAAGGCATGACTCGAACCCGCGATCCTGCGGACAGAAGCGTTGAGTCGGTACACGTCCTTAGCTACATCGGCTCTTAACCACGTCGGATCATAGACCGATAAAACATAAGGAAAAAAGAGTCTCACTTTCATTTCATAAGCCTTTCATCCTTATATCTCTCAGCAATACAATGAGAACGATGCACTGTCAGAGCTGACGTTCTTGCAAAACCCTCACGTAATATTCCAGAAATGATAATGTTCGGTGCCATGTAATTTGTATTGTGCAGGTGATCTTTACCGTTCCTTCCTCGGTCTCCTTGTTTACCCGATATGTCGTTGATCGAACATGTGTGGAACTTGCTTGGCCGGAGGCGGCTTCACGGGGCGCCATTGTCGGTCTCCTGAAAAGAACAGCGGACTCACAATGAGGCAGTCTTCTAGACGCTGCCCCTAAGGAGATGTAAAATAACTTACGGTCAGTGATGTTATGGGAGTAGCTCCACCAATACAAAATGTTTCAAAGTAGTCTTAATGTTTTTGGGCAAACATTTACGAATCTTTAATATAAGTCACGTTTTCAAGTATGAATATTGCGCGGAGTTTTATCAGCCGACAGGGAGATCGCAGGTCCTTCTACAAGTTCACAATGAGATAGGGATTCACAAAGCAGGAACCTTTTGCAGGATATAATAAATTTTATAAAGAGAAGAAAGCATCAACGTTGGAACAGTTTGAAAACTGCCTCGTTCATATAATACCCTCAACGCTGTGCTATGAATTTTTGATGATGAGAAGTTTGTGCAATATATATTTCATTCTACTATCTCTGTTGTTCTTGATAGTCACAGATTTAAAACAATATAATATTACAGAGTGTACCATAATTTTGAATTTTCAAATTGTTTAACGTCACAGCAATATTATGTTTCAAAGAAAGTTTCATTTTCCTTTACTTTCACTTTTACCCGCGAGATGGATATTGCTCTTTTCGAAACATCAGCAAAACTTCCACTGTGTTCTGGAATCTCAATGTTCACTCCTGACTATTAGAATACACAAATAATTCAACACACAAAACGAAATGAAAGAAAAGCCTTTTAAAGTACTTTCAATTCCAATGACCTTTCAAATACTTTCACTGTAACCCTTTACAATCCTTTATAACTACCGATGATAATCATTGCACCCAGCAATAAAGATGAAAAAAGGAGAGAGAAACTTGCTTAGATCGTGAAGTATTTATTCTCATCTACTTTAATTGCCTTGTATGCAGAGGATATTGGAGAGGTCCTCAGGCAAACTTTTGCAGTACTCCTTAACTAACAAGAAACATAACACTGAGAGTTTTAGTGTGCGGAGCACTCTTCAGGTCCTTGGCGGCCGGCGACGGCGGTGGCGGCGGCGGTCGGCCAAACAACAGCGGGCGCCGGCGCTGCCCCTTATGTATCTTGTCGAGTTTTATTTGTGTTCGACTTCCGACCCGCACTTCCTGCGCGACGTGAGGGCGCCGCGCCGCCATGTCTCCACCCCCTCCACCCTCCGCGCCCCCCCACCACCCCAGCGCCCAGTCACCGCCCGCCTCCCTTTCCATTCCCATGCGTCCTTCCGCGCGCAAGCCACACTTCCGCCGCTCATTGTCCCCGCTCCCTGATTCTTGGCCTCCTCACATTCCCGCCTACATGCTCCCTGCCTCTCCCAATAAACCCCACCCTGCCTTCCTCCGCCACCTCAGTTCCGTCTCACCAGGCACACCCAATGCCTCCAGCAAGCCAGCGGATCCCGCCGCCTCACAATCTCATCTTCCTGCGCTGTCCTTGCGGCCCCAGCCCCTCCTCCTCCCCCCGCAACCCCTGCTCACTCCTCCACTGCCGCCCCACCACCTCAGCTTCTCCCCAAATACCACCGTCTTCCTCCAGCACCCTCTCCAACTCATCCGCTTTCGCCACTCCGACGCCTCACCCCTTGCCGTCCCGAGCAGCACAAGCCTCCAGCCCCGGCCCCCACTGCCCCCCCGCCGCTCTCACGCCCACCACCACGCCACCCGCACCGCCTCGCTGCTCCCCGCCGCCTCCACTCATCCACCGCCCTCGCGCCCCACCGCCTACCACCGCATCCTCCGCCTCCACCGTTTCCCCGCCCCAACCGCGCCGCCACCCCGCCGTCTCGGCATCCCCCGCCGTCCTCGCCGCTCCACACGCCCTCATCGCCCCGCCGCCCCGCCGCCTGCCGCCACCTCCAACCGCCCCCGCCACCTCCGCTGCCCCGCACCTCCGCCGTCTCGGCCGCCCACCGCCCGCCCCGCTTCTCCCACCGCCCCTCACGCCTCCCGCCGCCCGCTGCTCCCACCGCCCCATCACCGCCCCCGCCGCCCCCACCAGTTCCGACCACCCCCGCCGCACCGCCGCCGCCACCGCCACCTCCCGCCCCCGACACCTCCGCCGTCCTCGGTCGCCCCCCCGCCCCGCCGCCCCCCACCGGTCTCTACCGCCCCCACTGCCTTCACCGCCCCCGCCCGCCCCCACCGTCCCCACCAACCCCGCCGCCCACCACCACCTCCGCCGCCCCGCCACCTCGCCGTCTCGGCCGCTCCCACGCCGCCCCTCCGCTCCCACCGCCTCCTTCACCGCCCGCCGCCCCGTGGTCGCCCCCACCGTCCCCCCCGCCCCCCGCCACGACCCACCGCCCGCGCCGCCCACGCCCCCACCCAATGCCGCCCGCGCCCCCACTGCCCCCACCTTCTCAGTCACCTCAGCCGCCCTCGTCGATGATCTTCCCAGGAGACACGCAGGAGAGAGCGAGGCGTCTGCGCCGCGCTTCGCCGCCCCCTCTGACCATCGCCAGTGATGCTGCGCCCAAGTGGCTCCCGCGCCCCCGTGGGCTCTGCGGTGGACAGCTGAGTGGGCCGAAACAAGAGGCCTGACTCTTTGATGAGAGTGGGAGGCATTGAGACTGGTGGAGGTAGTGCGTGGTGATAGCAATTATGGCGGTCGGCGACTCACGGTGAATGGTGGTGACAAGTTGTGAGAAGTGGTGATGAATTTGTGAAGTGTGAGTGGCCGTTTTCATATATTATATGATGTTCGGTGATTGTAATTAGGTCCATAGTGGAAATAGTGGGTGGTTATAAATAGATCGTATATATTGAGAAGGTTTAATGCTGTAGGTGTCATAGTTGTGAGATATAGGGTTATATGAGTGACCGTAAAGATTAAAATGACATGTTTTTGTCGTTGTGATGGTTGTGATAGTGGGGTAGGTTGTGACTGCCAGAGATTGTAAGATTCTCCGACTCAAATAATTGTCACCAAAAGTAATATTCATGCAATTTAATAGAAGACTTTTGATAGTACTCCATTCATGTGTTTCACATGTCAAGTAAGTCCAAAAAAGAGAGAAAAATACATCTCATAACATATATACCAATTACACAACAAATTCTGATTTCTGAGGGTCGAAAAAATCCCATAATTGCTAAATAATACTTTTCATCTAACTGGCTTCTTGAGGAAAACATGCAAACCGAAATCTCAAATGAACTCGCTGTGAATTCATTGGGAATTCACTCAAATGAATTCATTAGGAATGGTAATTGGAAACTGCGACATTCTAAATATGTCGATGATGTCACTGACAGATATAAATAAAGCATGCTAATCATGATGAGCATAATTAGGCAACGTAGTAATAAAATTAATAATTGAATATAATAAATAAAAATATGAATAGAAAATAGTAAGTGGAAAGAGATTAAATATTACAAAGTGAAAGTTTAAAAAACTAAGAGCAAATTATAAGCAAATAACATGAGAAGTTAAAGAAAAATAAAATATAAAGTGATGAAAAAAAAGAAACAAAATTTGAAGACAAAGAGAAGTATTGGCTAGCCGATAAATAGTAAAGAAGCAAGGTTGAGTTCAGTGAAAAATAGCTCCTTCTGGAATTAAAGAGAAGAAAAGAAAAAAACTGTGGCAGGGGTGGTGGGTTGATAGAAACATCAACGAAGGGGACAACCACAGAGCTTCGGAAAGGGTGGTGTCAGATGTAATTAAGTTCTGACGTCTCTGGTTACAACAGCTGGAGAGAGCAGCAAGCGACCCTTAAGACGAAGACGGGAGATTGCCGGCAATGAAGTTCCCAAAAGTACGATTAAAATTGCGAACCGGGATTGTGAAGACGCCGACGATGAAAACCGTGAAGAATTTAAGCCACGAAATGTTTGCGCTGACGGACAAGGGTGGAAGCGGCGGAAAGAAGAAGCAAATGGTACAACAGTAATGACTGTAACTCGTAAAACGAAAAGTCAGAAAAGTAATAAAATCAAATAAAAAAGACGTAAATAAATAAGTTGTGAAAAAGAGAAGGGAGAAAGTGTGAAAAAATTGGTTCACTGATAGTAAAGAAAATGAAGGAGAGAGTGCAAGAAGAATAAGAAAAGTAAAAGCACAAAACTGAATGCTGAGGGGTGTAGTGGATGCGAAAATGAATGAAGGTAAATTATTTAGTGTTTCCGGGCGCACCAACTGCTATGGTCATTATTCCAATAAGTGTAGATTTGCATGATTTATCACCGGAGGGGGCAGTGTTGTTAGTTCGCTTTATGACGCTGACCGATCCAGCACCAACCTACACGATTTCTTGCGGGGTATCTCCATCCAGGTATCTCTCATCAGCGGGTCGCCGCCCCAGCCAGCCAAACTCTAAGCACCAGACTGATGTATAGTGAAGTGTGACGTCATGGATACTCACAGCGACCACAG
>BOPP01000062.1:2089547-2101205 GCA_017312745.1 Gryllus bimaculatus
ATACAGAGCTTTCAATAAACAATAATATATTTATTTAACAAGAAAACAAAACCAAATATATACACTTATAAATCTACTTACCCCTCAGCTCTACAGCCCTGATCGCGGGAGCTATCCTAACCCCGATTTGAAGATGGTTTTGGATTGTGGCGATTCGCCACTCTACTTGAAGCGCGCACAAAGCCTAGCTTTCCGTGAACCGGATGTCACGCTGGAACAACAAAGTCCGTTCTGGCGCACCAACGGCGTGGTTTTGCCTCGATCGCAGGAGCGATCTATCCGATTGAGATTGGGTGGAATTGTGGCACTCAACCACTCTTCACCTCGGAGCACCACACAGCATCGCTCCCCTCTGTGACCGCCAGTCACCCAAGGACATAAAGTCGCGCAGGCTTCGTCAACTAATGACTCCAGCCTCGCGAGCCTGGCTCGCATATGCAACGTCGTGCGCCAAGTTTTGTGGCAACACGCACGAGGTTCTCCACTGTCTCCAGACCCACCCACTGGCTCTGTCACTCTGTTATATAGCGAGGCCTACGTGACCTACTACGTCACGCCACCCCCTCGCTTGTTATAACAGTCAAAAGTTTCTATAGGCCGGATTACTCCAAAGCCTTGTGTCTCCCGTTCGCGTTCTTGCCTTTACGGAAAAACCCCTTCTTCCTGTGGCCGAGGCTAATCTCTACCAAAGCGTCCCCAAATAGATGCACGAGCCAACGCTGGCTAATACTTACAGAAGTGTAGTGAAAGTATAAATTGTATGTTCGTAATAGGGAAAAATAGGACAATGAAGAGGAAGGAAAGATCGGCGCGCTTTCCATGGTCGTTTGGGAATACAGCTCGGAACATTCACTAAATGATATAGAATAGACTGAATGATTAGAGAAACATGTGGGAAAACTACGCATTTGAGGAGACGGCTGATAGAATTCTTCCTCCAGACAGCGGCTGAACTCGATCTAGCTTTCTAGCTAGGTGTCGAAAATCTTCCCACCACCGTTGGAAACTAAGAACCCTAATACCCCCGTCTAGGTAATGTGCGCGCCGTCTTGCTCCTTGTTGCCGGGCAGTTTATGCTGTGAGATACCTTAACTAAAGGAATGGAAAGAGACCTGTAATGTCTCAAAGCAAAAAAAATGAAGCCTTAACGTATGTCAGCGTCTGCAGTATCGATTGCGGGACAAATGTATCAGTCAAGTAGAAACTTTGGAAAAGAACTTCAGAAGAACAATCAATGCTAAAAGGTGTATTTCAACGAATTCAAACAAAACAAAAATGGCGGAGGGGAAAATAAAGAACAGTGCATTATGAAGAAGTGAGGGGTGTCGAAAAACATGAAACAAAAGGGTAAGAGGGAAGACGTGAAGTGAAAAAAAGAAGCAAATTAGTTTTCGAATGGCAACACAGAACGATGAAAATTATCCAAGAAAACGCGGCTTAAAACACAAACTTTTAGTTGCCACGCTAATTGGGCAAAGGATGCCCAAGAAAATTAAAAGGAACACTTGAAAAAAGAATGAATGAATAATGGTGCATGAGCAATACCGGAACACACAAAACTGCGTTCAATTAGGCACAAAGAAAACGGATAAAGCTATAGAAGGACAGTACTACGAATTGATGAGGATCGATGAAGACAGGCAAAAAAGAAAAATCGCAAAAATTAAAGTTTGAGTAGAGTAGGATGACGTAAGGGAAAGTGAAGATTACTTCAAAACAGCACCGCCTCGTTAAAGTCGATTGCGGGGCGAGAGTCCAACCTTAAGAGGTGGTTTAAGTTGGCGCCGACAGCGATAGCGAGAGCAAACGGAGGCAAAGAAATACTACACAGCCGTCAGCCAAAAATAGAGTCCGGTAAAATAAAAAATTGAACACGAAATACGAATGAAGGGAATAGTGAAGATTACGTTCAAGGTCACAAAGCGTGGACACGAACCAAAACGAGGCATCGTTACTCAGAAGTCGATTGCGGGGCGAGAGTCCAACTGAGAGGTGGTTACGTTGGCGCCGGACAGCGACTAGCGAGGAGCATAACGGAGCAAAGAGACGACACTGCAGACAGCGGAGGGGGTTGCACGGGCGCCGCACCCCACCAGAACGCCCGCGCGCGCGCGCCAAGGGAGAGACAGAGAGAGAGAGAGCAGAGAGACGGGAGAGGGCGGCCGGCTGGCCACGCGGAGCGCGCGCCGCCGCCGTCAGTTGTTCGCTCTCGGTCGGCGCGGACGCAACGAACGCGGAGCCTGCAGTAGGACTTGCCCTTCAGCCTCGCCGTCGCTCGCCGCTGCCGCCGGCGTCTGTCACCCCCGCGGAGACCGACTCAGCCGCCGGCCCCGCCCACGTGGCACCCTGACCGATCGCTCCCGCCGGCTAAGGTAAGGCGACGCTCTCTCGCGGAGACACCGCTGACCAGCGGCCGCCCTCCGGTGACGGGTGACGCAGGACACTGCGGGTTTTTTCTTGAGCCATTCTCGCGCTTGCCGCGAGCTTGTCCACGGCATGTCAATACCGTTTGTCTGATTTGCATGAACAAAACAGGGCAAACACTGGCCGCCGTCACATGGTGTGAGGTTGACATGATGTTGCGTGGTGAAAAGTGATTCCATTGTCCTCTTGTGTGATAATGTTTTTTGTTGCCAATTTGTAATCAACAAGTGAATGAGGTTGATGATTGGATACGCGTGAATACGTAGGTTGACACATGCTGTTTATGTACGTACGATAACAGTAATTAAAAAAAGTATTGACATAAAGGGGTGGATCCTCCATTGTCTTTTTTCGCCTCTTATTTTCGTCGCCAGCGAACGATACGTACCTCATTTTCTAACGCGGGCCAAAAATTTCCCTATTTTTTTAACGGCACATCATCATGTATTCCGTGGTCGACCAAGGCCGGGCGGCGCGTGCCTTTTTTTTCTTCTACATTTTTTATGTGGGGAGTTTAGAAAGTGCAATTTCGTGCTCTTCTCTGTCCCGAGGAATGTTCTTCTTTAGCGGGGCGAGGCAGCGGGCCGGCTGGCTGCGGAGGCGGCGGCGGCGCCGGCCCGCCTTAGGAAAAAGCGTTTGATGTGCCTCCCAGAGGGAGCCGTGTCGGTCGGCCGGCCGGCCGGCCGGGGCGCTTCACCCGGCAGGCGATGGGTGGGCGATGGGCGAGAGGCGACCGCCCGCAAAACAGCTCGCGGCCTCGTCGACAGTCGCAGCGCCGCGCCGCCGGGTGGCCGGTCGCCGCTGCCACAAGAGCGCGATGGCCTGTAAGCCGATGTGTCCCTCGCACCGGCTGAGGGAGAAATGCTGTTGGGAGAGGAGGGTTAGGGAATGGAGGTAGGCAAACGTAAGCAAGTGGTCTTTAGATGTAAATGTGGGATTCTGTGACGGATATTATTGTGGCGGATATTTTAAATATTTGAACCCCGTTTACATGTTAATAAATACATACTCATATTTCTTTGAAATTAAAGAGGACAATGTGTTGGCTGGTTGGGCGAAATACTCCGGAAGAAAACGATGGCAAGTCTTACTTTAGGGGTTGAGCGAAGGACAAATAAGTATAAGCTCTTCTAGACATGTTTGTACATTCGTATTTGTTGTTTTTTATTTAAAGATGTCAATGCGTTTTGCGCATTAACTGAGCAAAATACGTATTCGTCATTATAAACGGCTGTCAAGAATTTTCCTTTAGCACTTTTTTATTTCTCTTCGTGTCATTTATGAAGAAAACGAAAGTTAAAGTACATAGTTTAGTTTGTCGCTTTAAAATTATTAACTTTGTTTAAACTCTGCTGTTAATATTCCTTCTATTTTTCTAGGTGTCTGAAAATGTAATTACTGTACACCAAAACGCAAATATATCATAATGACTTATGTTTTTACTAATTGTAGTTTAGTTAATTGTAAATTCAAGTGACTGTTAACTTGAAATAATGTTTATACTTTAATTATCTTGATTAGAAATACAGAAAGTGATATTATCTTAATGCTTCAGATAAATACAGTGCAATCAGACAGTTACAGTCCATGTTATCTAACTTTCACTTTCACACTATTATAAGCGTTAAAACATTCCCAGATAGTTAAGTTATTTTTCAAAAATGAATTGAATCTCTACGGAGTACCGTCATTGAAGGCATTTACTAAAATGGTCACTAATATGTAAGTAAATAAATTTGTAAAATTCGTAATATAATAAGTAATTCCTCCTAATGTCTCAATAGAAATTCTTTTATTGTGAGTCTTTCTCCTTCCAAAGAGTTCGTAACAGGCTTGAAAGTAAAACCTGCTACAGATAATATTTAGCAATAGTTCATCTGTCTTTATTATGCCAGGCAACCGAAAGAGTAATTAATGCTTTTGGAAAAAGCATTTTGAAACCAATAGGCATTAATTTACGTTATTCTCGCATGAGACAAACAAGGTGTAAATGCGGTATAATTACACGTATCGATTTATTGATCGTGTGCTTACTCAGTTACTTAATCTTCCAATTATTCCAAGTTCAGTTCCACAGCTGCGGCGAAAGAAATTAGTGCAGGTAGAATAGGAGGCAGAATTTCTGCTTTGAACTACCTTTCCTCTTTTTAGAGAAATTAAAAATGGCTTTATTAATCCCTGTGGCGCAGTCTATTATATCGTTATGATCAGCAATAGAGAACCAATAATTGTAAAAATAGGCAACTGTAATGTCGATAACACTATCGTAAAAGTTGATGTTCACAACTATTCATTTTGATAGTGTTCATTAAAGAGAAATATTGGACCGTTCTCATTGATGAACTTGTCTCCAAACTCAGACCCTATTGTTATAAAGTATATCACATTTAATTGTTATTTCAAATTCCCAACTACAACACAATCGATAATAATACCAATCATTGATGCTAAAAACTAAATTATATATATAGGAGAATGAATGACAAAAAACACAGTGAAAAAATACTTAATGTAAATAAAAGTATGTTTAATAGCAGAATATAATCAACAGCAAAATATTAGTTTAGAATCCTAAACTTCTCACTTTAATGATACTTCGAAAGTCTACAGGTATAGATTCTTCTTTTTAAATGATGTTGCTATCAAGCAAATGTTAATATATCACTGGTTAAAATAATTTATCATATTTGATTAAATCAGTTTTCTGAATTATTCATATACTAACTGAAGTGTACTGCGCAGTTAAAATCGAAGAATTGAAGAATAATCAGATTTCATAAATAACAATATTAAAACCAGACTTGAACGTATGTATTTTTGTTTCAAGCAAACCTTTTAACTGATTGCGAAAAGCCTACTGACTCAAAAAGCAGTGCCTCTGACCGGGAGGTCACAAGTTCGAAACCCTGCGGTGGCATGGTTTCCGACACTAGAGAGATAGCTAGATCACGTTCAGTTGCTGTCTCAAACATAATTCTAGTGGCCGGCTGCTCTGATCAGTAGTTTTCCAAAGTTTCCCCGATCAGTACCAGTCGAATACCGGAGTAGTACTGTAATCAACAAACTGAATTTTCATAGTATGCAAAACTATCTTCATATATAGAATAAGTAGAATAGTTGGCATTATCATTTGTTCTGAACAAGAAGATTATTCTGATCATTTTGGTGGTCCGAACGTGTTTGTACCGAAACTAGACTGTACCGTTCTATATTGAATTACCTCAGAGCAAGTACCCTTTATATTAAATAAACAAGGAAATCGTGTTGTGATCTCATTTGAATACGCTATTCTCAGCCACTTGTAAACTTTTTCGCGTGCAAACGTTCTAGTCGACTTGATAAAACCCTAATGGCGCCAGAGGTGTAGAGAAGGCGCATCGAGACGGTTCGCGGAGGGGCGAGCGGGGCAGTATCGAGAGAAGCGGTGTAAAACGAAAGGGTCCTCTGTGGCTCGCGGGCGCCATTCGACCTGCTGCAATTACAACCCGCCTGCCCCGCGCGGCGCCGCGGCGCGCTTCAACTTCTCCTCTGACTCCGGAACAAGCTACCAGGGGCGTACTGACGACACGCACATCGTTGCGTTACACAACTAAAGAAGCATTTAAAGGCGAGAACAAGAATTTTTTAGAATGTGTTGGGTCAATCGGGGCTGTTATGATCCACAAAGACAAACTTAACCCTTATCTTCAATAGAGCTTCTAGTAAGCACATGGAAAATACTGAATATGTGCCTTTTGGTGTTAAAGACGTGTACGAAGTAAAAAAAACACTAAAACCTACCATATCTCTAGAAAAATAATGAAAGTATGTGTTAAATTAGTCGCTCTTGACTGGGAAAACCAAGAGCGGGCTATAGTAACCCATCGTAGGGTGTAGTATCTTGACAGTATGTTTTCATCGTTCATCTTTTCTGTGCCCAAATACAGTAACACTTTGTGATTCTGATATATCCTGCTCATTAATAATAGAACACATTTCCTATTATTTGTTATTCTTTTATTACTTTTGCATTTCGAGAAGAAACAATTTATTAAGAGTATCACATTTGCTCTAATGTTTTGCTGTGTCATATTAACCTCGACTGACCCTAAAGTTTTAATATTGGGGGTATAGTAGCAACTTCATTTTCAGGACCAGTCACAACTAAGATCGAGAACAAGAAACTCAACGAATATACGAAATTTTAACACCTCGTAGAGATGGCAATTGGGTTCCGGAATAGTCAGAGACGAAAGTTATAACGGAAGTTTAGGAAAGGCAAGGAAATCGCAAATTAGAACGATATAATGAAACCTATGGATAAATTGTTGCACCTTTAAAGAAAATAACAGAGACTATGGCTATTTAGGAGCATACAAAAGGGAAAAAGATTAGTGTCACTGTATTGGGTTACGAAATTCAAACTAGTAGGCAAAACGCAAGAAAACTCACGAATACATGAAAATTTAATGACCTTTAATAAGAAATAATTTATGCAGTTTTCTAAGGAGTGTAGAAGCAAAAATCTCATCGTTTGGCGACGAAGTTAACAAAAATAACAGTTGACTGACATCATAAAAACTGAAAAACTGTTGAAGTTTAATATGGTGTTGGCATCGTAAATCACGATATCACGACATTAGAATTCAATTTTGTGAGACAGAAATGAAACTGATTATTTTAGATATTTAAACTCCAATATTACTATCGTAGAATTTTTTATTTAATTTTATTTTATTTTTGGTATAAGAACTACTTACTGAAGTCAAAACATATGTTTCATTCATTCGTATTTTCAACTAGAATATACAAATTAAAACAACTTGAAGTTGGAATGTTTGTTGCTGAGAGCGTTAATATTTTACGAGATGAAAATAAATCTGACTAAATATTTTTAACGGTCACGAGCACAATCAGCGCTTTCATGTTAATTGCAGAGTAATCTCCTTCAGAGGAGATTTTCGTAGATGACAGACTTATCCGGACTTTTGAACCAAGATTCGCCATTATAGAAACGTAATTCTCATAAGGAAAATAGCTTTTTTCTGAATATTTCTGAAAGGCGTAATGGTGTTTCTACCAGATTTAGCCATTTTGAAATTAACATTCTCAAAATAGCAGCAATGAAAAAAAAAGTTTTCCAAGAAATAGATGTTGAGATGTGCTTTCAATCTGCAATTTTCTTTTTACGGGAGAAAAACTTTATGATATTGAAAGTAACGACAACTGATACAGTCAGCAAACAATTTGAAGAAAATGATATCCCAACTATAAGAGTTATTCGTTGTCCCTGTAGTGTCACTTAACGCGGGTTCCTGGAAGTACTGTGCAACTGTCTGTATCTCTGAAAAAACGTTAAGAAGCAATAATAAGAATGGAAAATGTAAACGCGAAAAAATAAACAACACGGTAATTTTCCATTTTTTAAATCTTTTTTCTCAATTCGGATGTCTGGGAGAAAGGAGATCATTGCCAATCTGTTCTGAATTTTGGCACTGTTGAAAAACACCGTTACTGCTTACCGAGTGCTTGCCTACGCAAGGAAGAGAAAGAAAGTATTTCACCGATAATTATCGATCACGGTACCTTTGGGTACCTACGATCGGGTACCTTTGAGAAATTCTTCAGCCAACATGGGCAGAGAAATTTCGAAATTTGAATTCTGCTGAAGCATCACACCATACGCACGCTTGTTGCAAGTTGTTCGCTCACTTGCGTGCATCGAGTTATTGCGTACTTTGAAACTTAGTTACTAGATATTATCAACCTTGCGCCGCACATACAAACTCTCGGGAAGTAATAAGACCCTCACTATAAACCACATCCTGTCCTCCCTCCATTTCCAGTTCTGTTGACTATGATAGCCGTAGCATTTGTAATACAAATTGTTTTCTAGAAGTCTTCCCCTGTTTGCGTTTGACTAGTTATTTTTGAACGATTGTAGAAGGCTGATATCTTTCTAAAGAAGAAGCTGTTGCGTTATTTTCAGCTCCGTCTGATGTGTGAGGCGATTCACAAAACAGTTTATAATTTGTGTTTGTACAATGTTTTTTGTATTATGGGTTTTTGTGTGTGATTGTGAAGAACATAACCGTCAACAACAGGGAGAACCAAGGATGGCGTAGGGATGAAACTGGTTGACCCAGAAACAAATGTTGATGTGTTGAGACCACATACAGAAACAGCAAAAAAGGTAATGGTAATAGCGAGAAAATACCGCAAATGTTACACTTCAATAGCACGTTAAAAACATCTTTCAATATATTTTTTATAATTTTAGAATAATTAGAAAATTTCAATCTTAAAATCATACTTCATAGGATCGTTCCTGTAATATGTATACTCGCTTCTAGACCAAAACATATTTTAACTGACGAGGTGGGTGTGAGTAACGAGTAACAAAACTGAGATGACCTGAACGATCACCTTACAGGGGAGACACGCGGACGAGAGATGGCGCAGGGTGGGTATCGTGTAGGTGCAGCGAGGGTGGCGAGAGGGCTAGGCAAAGGTAATAAAACCTCGGCCCAGGAGAATCATCGCATAAGTGACATGGGGGGGGGCAGATGAGAAGCAAGTTCTAGTTGAGGGAAAGATGGCACATCACGAACACCTTTCGAACTGACACCATCACGGTTCACCATGATTCAGGTTCGTGGTTGTCTGAGGGGTGAACTGCCAACGGGGCGGCATACGTGGAGCAAACTAAAAAGACACAGTAGAAAGATGAGAAAACACTTGTGGTTTATATTATCTGGAAACAACGATCATGGTAGAGTATTTAATTGGCTGTCCGAGTGTCGACGCGTCCATGGCAAAGGTGCCGACATTTCGGTCGCCACTCTGCGACCCTCCTCAGGGCGTAATGCTCTTTCTGTGACCTTCCTCAGGGCGTAATGCATTACGCCAAGCAATACATCGAAATTGCGAGACGAAGGTATAGTATGCAATGCGTAGGTAATAAACAGGTTGGAGCTCAGGCGGGGAAGAACTACGCAGTGACGAAAGCAGTGATTGCAAAAAGAGCCGTGGAAGCTGTGGGGGGGGGGAGGTGTGGGGGGGCAAGGCGGTGCGGATAATTGAAATGATGGGAAGGGTTGCTGGGAGGAGAGTGTGGGGGTAGATATGGGCGGAGCATAGCAAAACAACATACGGGAGATGCGAGACTTGGCTGGGTACGGGTACACAGAGGCACGGGGCAGACGTGCAAGAACAACATATAGGTGCAACGGTGTTGAACGCAGTGCGACCAAGAGAGCTGAGGAGGCTGTAGAGTGGTAGGGACGCAGGGATGAGGTGAGGCAAGCGCGATGGAAGGATGAGGTAGGTAGTGATGTAGACAAAGCCGGGGAGGCAAAAAAGGGACGTCAAAGCATCAAACAGGAGATGCAAGGGAATGGCGTCCGATGCGAGACGTGGGTAGGTGAAAGGGGCGGGGCCAGGTGGGGAAAAGCAACGCTTTCGTAAAACTCTGGTGAGGGTAGTAAAGAAAATAAGGAGGTGGGAACAGTGATAGAAAGAGGGCACTGGAGTTTAATTCATTGAAGACTCCGAGCGCTTTAACTGATAAGGTAATTAGTCCCGTGAGTGTAGTGCATGTTTTATTGCGGGAGGTGGCGGTGATCGGTGATCTGTCCCACCCCACCGCTGTATGGTGAGATCAGGCACCGTCCTACCGTCTGCTAACGGTTTTTTTCCAACCAAATACCTCTCATCAGTGGTGCATCGCTCGAGACGGAAGAAGCTTTAAGCTCTCCACAGGTCTCCCGGCATATGGGTAGTATACTGCATGTAAGTGTAGGTGTTGGTAATTGGTGAGGAGATGAAAAGAAATTGGAAGGAGAGATCCGCAGAGGCGCAGCCCATTTGGTTAGAGCGTTCGTCTGGTATTGATCGAAAAATCCACGGAAAACTACCGATCAGAGCAGCTGGCCGCCAGAATTCCAGACAGCGACTGAACTCGACCGCGCTATATACCTAGTGTCGAAAATCCTGACACCGTCAGGACTCGAAACTAGAACCTCCCGGTCAGAGTCACTGAAGTGACATCAGTTCATGCCCCGAGCCAGCTCTCCCTGAAAGGGGACGATGTAGGCAGTGGAATGATGGGAACGTTGAAGAGAGGTGTGGGTGACACGGGTTCGTGGGAGGTGGGGGTGGTGAGGATGGGATGTCAAAGCAACCGTCAGAGATGTGAAGCAAGAGCATCATGAGCGATGTGTGGATCAAACAGAAGTGCAGTGTCTTGCGGGGAAGAGTAACGGATAGATGATGAAGGGCAGGTCGGCCTTTGCTTGCGGGGCATCACAGCAATGCCATGAGCGAGCGTGGAGCGAGGAGGAGAGGAGCTGCCGAGACGGGGGCAACCTATGTTGAATGGTGACGGTTCCGTAGTGTAGGGAAGTGCAGCGCTGAAAATTTGTGTGGGTGCAGGGAAGAGCGATGTCGAGATGTCGCCCTATACGAGGATCGGTATGGTGCGAGGTGAGCGCGGCGGCGTGTGGAGGACTTGCGTGCAAGTGAATTGTGGGTGATCTGTTCCGGGGGCGTAGAGTTGAGATGCATAGTATAGGGCAGTAGGTCAGGGCAGTAAAGGCAGTAGGAGTGGTGGTTTTCTATGACGCGACCTCGGGTTCGATTCTTAGTCAGACAAAATTATCGTATTTTCCTTTTGAGAAAACTCACTTCTCAGGTTGAGATGACCCGAACAAGGCATGGAGAAGTCTTCGTGCGAATTACACGTATCGCTTAAACCCATGGCCGCGAGGCCGGGACGCTGCTAGTAGGCCCTGACTCGTTCATGGGCTGTCGCACCGAGTACAGACAGTCAGAAGTGGTAGTAAGAAGCGGCGCAATGACACAGGTAGACGGGAACGATGAGAGCGTTAAAGAAATGAGGAACTGTGAGGAGTGTGAGATGTGACTGTGACGCCTTTAGGGGCATCGGGAACTGCAAAGATGGTTAGGGCTGTGGGGGAAGTAAGAAGTGTGGGAGTAGAAGGTGCCATAGAAGTAGTGAAAGCAGCGCGTGGCAGAGTGGAGGGGGCGTCGCAGGGCCGTGAAGACGCGAGAGGGGAAGACACGAAGTGGGAAAGGTGCGGGAAGTGGTAAGATTTTGTTGGGTGGAGCACCGTTGAGAAGATGAAAAGATTGGGAAGACATGGGGCGAGGGTGGCATGAAGTGGCGTGGGGTGGAGTAGCCGCGAAGAGGGGAATACGACATGGGGTTGGCGCGAGGGGGCATGGAGCAGCAAT
>BOPP01000062.1:2101797-2123261 GCA_017312745.1 Gryllus bimaculatus
GGGGCGGCGCGGGGCGGCGCGGGGCGGCGTGCGGGGGCGTGGCGCCCATTTGCATGGACGAGCGCCCCGCTATCTGCGCCCCAGCGCCTTAGGGCAGTTCATCACCGCGCGGGGCCCGCGGCCGTCCACATGAGCGGCGCGGGCCGTTTGCATGTTTGATGCCGGCGCCGATGAGCGCTGCCCGGCGGAGGGCGCCGGTCCCGCCCACGCCCCTCCGCCCCCGGCCCGACGCGCTCCGCACCCCGGTAATAATGCACGCGCCGCGCGCCTGCATAATGGCCGACACCCCCATAAATACTCTATTACGCAAGATTCCGCGCGGAATATTACTAAAGCTGCTGCATGGGTGAAGGGGCTGATGCCCATATGAAGTGTCCGGATGTGAGGATTTAAAGGTACTTCATTAGGTAGAGGGAGATTTTTTCATTATCTTTAATTTCTATTTATTACTGGAATAAAGTGTGATTATTCTTTGCGGTTGAATTGTGATGTAGAAAATATTAATGTTATCACTCTCTATTTACTTGCATAATGGCACACACCAACAAGATCAATTACATCAGTTTTCAAACGCAGACACATACCATTCATATGTACATTATAAAACATATCTAATTTGAATACGATGAAAATTCGATATCTAATAGTTTGTAAAGTGTTATCTAAACCGTTTTGCGCGAAAGTTGGTTTTAAAAATAATAATCTGTTGTCACTGTGATAGGTGTTAAAGAACTACTAAGAGACTAACAAGACTAACAAGAGAAAGTGAGTATTTGCTAGTTTTTTATTAATACTCAGTAAAAGGTGAGCAGGAATATATTTATTGATTATCATGTTCAGTTTCTAAAATTAGAGTCCTTTGTGTCCATTAACTAATAGCATTGGTCAAACACTCATTAGTTAAATCTACAGTTGACATGTATAAATATTATTTTCTTAACATTCTTCTTAATACTGTGAACTCTACAGCGCGACAAAGGGGGATAAAATCGTAAATCAATTTCAATACACAAGTTTAACGTACATGCGACTGAAACTAGCATAAATACATGTTTGGGATATAGACCCTCTGGCGAAGATGCCCAGAGAAAGGAATATCCCGCTAGTCGTCGTGCAGGTTGGCGCCAAATATCACGATTTAGTGGGGGGGATACCACCACCTCTTCAAATATAACGTGTACTACTCTTACGGGACTAACGAACGTAGCAGTTTACTCTCCTGAATACACATTGTCAACCATTACATATGACAACAAAGTCATTTCATTCCGTATTCTCTGAGCCATTTTTAGAATAATTTTATATTATTGTGTCACAACAAATATAGTGATTTTTTAAATTTTTTTAGTCAATTGTCCCTCTTTCTAATTAAACGATAAATCGTGTAAGATGATTAATGACATCAACAAGATCAATTGCATCAGTTTTCAAACCATTCATACCATTCATATGTACGTCGTAAAGATACTTATAAAACATATCTAATTTTAATACGATGAAATTTCTATATCTTATAGTTAAGTGAAGTGTTATATAAACCGTTTCGCCCTATTTTACTTTTGACACACTTGTCCCATAAAAGAAAACAAACAACCAAACACATTCGAAATCGAAGATGGCTTGCGTGTTCTTGTCTGAAGATCAGTAAACAAAGTAACGGCCGCAATAAGTATCTCGTCCGAAGCTGCTCCTAGCACGAAACGGTCTCTCCGTTGCGATGAGCTCACTTCGCACTGGGCGAAAGAATGTTGCTTGCTCACGCACGCTGACCGTATTCACTCTCCAATCCTCGGCCAAAGATGCGATGCTTTCATCGGCCTACTGCCCCAGCGCGCTCCGCAAGGCCGTGATCATTACTGCTTGTTTTACGAACCGAAAGTCGGACTAATGTAAAGATTTCACCTACATTTGTGTTCAGTTTTGTTTTAGTTGAATTTGTTCAATTGTATGTTCATTGTTAACTCTTATTTTTTGATTTGTGTGTTGTAATTCTTACCTTTTCGATAGCTTGAAACCGATAAAGGCAATGACAGTGATAATGGAAACGAAGGTCTTTCCGTACGTACTCTTCTTGTCTGTTCTCGCTAATAAAGTTCATGTTTGCAATTCTATATCTAGAGAATGCTGACTGTTGGCAAAATTCAGAAATTATGGCTCCATCGAAGCTCTTTGCAATATCCCAAAGCTGACAACGCTACACGCTTACTGTTGTTTGTATTTTCGAGTACTCTCACAATATCGTCCTGATTATGAATAAAAATTCATGTCAGTGATTTTGTGAGCTCAATACTGCATCTCTTTCGAAAAGTGAAGAATAAAACTTTTCTAGGCAACCATTTTTAATTACACAACCGTGCAAGCGAGGACCAGCGGACACAGGAGTGTGTGTGACGGAACTTTGGAAATCGATTATGAAACAAAATGCTCCAATATAGTTTGTTTTTTTTAATTTCACGAAACCTTTTGAAGTTCTTTGCATTTTTTTAAAAACAGTTTTATCTTCTTACAGATCGCACACACTGTTTACCTGGGTATGCTCGTTACAGATAAGTTTTGAACAGATGCTACTTCTCTGTTTCCTACTTCTTTGCCATGGTCACAAATGATATCTTTTTCAGCATTGTTATAAATTTTCTGAGCTGCTTCTTCACCGAAAAAGTGAGTGATTGACAGTTATTATTCAATCCTATTTGATTGTCTCCTTACATTTTATGTACGTACAAAATTCTTTGAAAATATCAACTATCTCATGTTTTCTTACATTCAATCAGGGTCAGCAACATTTTTGTCACTGTGCAGTTTTCACCACACACGACATCAAAAACTCACTCTCCTCACCCACAGTCACCGAAGGCGTCGATCTTAGAATCACTAACATGTAGTGTCACCTCATAAAAATGCGTAGGGAGACCCGACAACCGTCGGTCCCTTGGGCACAACCGTCGGTCCCTTGGGAAGCTGTCGTCAAGTAATCGACAAAACAATATCAGAAAATGCAACATTACAAGCCGATTCAGAGACCTTGGTCCTTTGGACCTCGCTTGATTGGTTACGGCTAAAAATGAAAAAAAATTCTTCATTAACGCTTTCGTAAAATGGTTGCGAGAACATTTATAAAACACCGTATGAAACAAAGTCATAAAAAATTTCCTAACACCTTGAATAGTTTTTATGTAAAATATTGAAAATATTTCTTTTATTTCCAATGAGCAGTGTCCCGGATGAGGGTTAACGTCGTTGTCGGCAGAATATAATTTTGTAACTAAACGCTACACACGTGCATACGAATTGTATACACTTCGCCATTACGACAAAACTTCATGAATGTTCGTCTGCTAACGTACGTGTTTTCAATCATTTCGAACCAACCTAATATTTTAAGAAATATTATTCAAATTACCAGAACATGTATTCTTTTTGTTTGCATCCTACTTTTTAAATTTTTGTAATGATAGTTAATGAATTACGTGGAACGATTGTATTTATTCCGTACTTCAAAAATGGCTAGACGACTGATTATGGTATCTTTTAGCCTGACAGTGACGGTTACCCTTGTGGGTAAGCTCAAGAGTTTTAGAGACTAATTAAAGATTACGCATATATGAAGAGGAATTTGTAAACATCTACTTTATTACCTTTATTGCCAACCGTAGGTATGTTTACAAATATATTTACTTTTCTCTGCGCCAAGAAATATACGAGACTTTTCTCTTTGTATACATTACTTTGGTATGAGTTTTAGAGATAATGAACATTTTAGCAAACTAGAAACATTATAAAAATAAAATCACTTACATTACATAATGTTCTCTGAATAAATGTCCTTTGTTTGGTTTCAATAAACACTTACCATCAATTTTGAAGGTGGTAACATTTTTCTCTCAAGCCCATTCATTTTTGGATATTCTGAAAAGAGAAAGAAAATAGTTATTTTTTTCGTGTGTTATGCAATTCACTATTATTTTACTAAGTTCAAAGCATTATGTAAAACTAATACTGCTTAGTATATTCAAACGTCCAGTTTCGTTCTCTCCAACAGTATTACCTTAGAATGTTCATCTTAACTTTAGGTTCCCCTTTTTGCTATCACACCCCTTCTCCACTCTGTCTGTTTAAATATCTTTTATCTTATTTCCACCGTTTGACAAAGTTTCCTCTCAAAGCAGAAAAGATACATAGGAGACGTATATGGTGGGGGGGCATTAAACGAGTTCTACCAGATTCGTCTTATCGCAGTCGGTTCGTCTGCAAAAGACACTCTTCAAATCAACGAAGCGGAAAGATCTTTCACAGCTTCTCTCACTGTACACACACATACACACACACACACACACACACAGCGACGAGTTACGCGCTAGAGGGCTTGTTCTTCTAGTCCCGCAGATCTGAAAGGGCGTCAATGACAAAAAGCAGAGGACCATAACTGTTAAGAGGAACGACCGAAAAAAGGCGGACTTTAAGTGAAATAAAAAATGAAAAAGAGGATTATCTCTCTATGCTGAAACACTCCACTCTTCTTTTTTGGCGGCAGAGAAGGGGTGGTGTGAGGTGGGGGAAGGGAGAGGGTAATAATTTCTCCCGCAAGGGAGTCTCGCAGTTCGCAGAGATGTGTCCGCATACGAAAAAAGAAGCGTCCATGAAAAGTTTATTTACACGTCCGGAAAAAACGGGAGGCCGCGTTTATACTGCGTGTAAGTCGCCGCCGCCTCAGCCGCCTCTAGACGTCCCGGCGCTTGGCGTCGCGACGTCGCGTCGCTGTGTCGCTCGCTCCTCTTCCGGCGCCGTCGCGCCGACGCCTCTGCTACCCGGCGTCGCGACGCTGTTTTCCAGTGTGCGTGGGATGGTGAAGTGACGTTTCTTTTGTTGCTCAATGTTGCTCAATGATGCTCAATGCACTGATGCTCAAAATCTTTGGCGATCGTTGCTAATGAAAATGCTACGCTTATTTATTGTACAGTAATTGAAGGAATTTGGGAAACGTGATATCCTAACTTTTTCAAATAAAAATTAAGATCTGAGAATAACCACCCTGCCCCGCCACCACCACCACCTTCACCACCAATACCTCTATCATCATCATCACTACCACCACCATCACCACTACTACTACCACCTCCACTACAACTCCACTACCATCACCACTTTTTGCAATCATCACCTCGGCCGTCACTAGGCGTCCCGACGCTGCTTGGCCTGTGTTACTCGGCGTCGCGACGCTGCTTTCCAGCGCACGTGAGGTGGTGAAGTGATGCTCCTTTTGTTAATAAACCATTGCCCAAGATCTTTGGGGAACGGTGCTGTGAAAATGCTTCGCTTATTTATTGTAGTCATGGAAGGAATTTGGGAAACGCATGATAACCTACCTGTTTCACAATAAAAAAAAAAAAAACTAAATCTTAGAATCCCTACTCTGCACCGCCACCACTACCACCACTACTACTACTACACTACCACCACTACTTTTTTGCAATCACCACTTTTTGCAATCACCGCTACGGCCGTCACTAAGCGTCGCAATGCTGCTTGGTCAGTGTTACCAGCGTCGCGACGCTGTTTTCTAGCGCACGTGAGATGGTGAAGTGAGGTTCCTTTTGTTAATACATAATTTTAGTCCAAAATATTTGGCGATCGTTTACTCGAACATGTTTTGTTTATTTCCTTACAGTCATTGAAGGATTTAGCAAAACATGATAACCCAAACGCTTCGCTTATTTATTGTACGGTCATTGAAGGAATTCGAGAAACGCATGATAACCTACCAATTTCATAATTAAAGTTAAGATCTTGGAATCCTCTCCCTGCCCCGCCACCACCACCATCACCACTATTACCACTACTACCACCACCACCACCTCCACCATCACCACTATTACCACTACTACCACCACCACCGCCTCCACCACCACCATCACCACTACTTCTACCACCTTCATTACAACTCCACTACCATCTCCGTCTTTTGCAAACACCACCACGGCTGCCACTAGGCGTCCCGACGCTGTTTGTGTCGCAACGTTGCGTCGCTGTGACGCCCACTTCACTTCCGGAGCCGTCACACCGCCGCCGCCTTTGTTAACGCGGCGTCGCGACGCTGTTTTCCAGCGCGCGTGAGATGGTGAAGTTGCGCTCCTTTTGTTAATAAATCATTTTAATCCAAAATCTTTGGTGGTCGGTGAATCGAAAATGTTTCGTTTATTTACTGTACAGCCATTGAAGGATTTAGAAAAACGTGATAACCCACATTTTCACCTTAAAATTAAGATCTTAGAATCCCCACCGCAACAACCACCCCAAACACCACCACAACTACCACAACATCCATCACCACCACATGCAAAGGACCACCGTTACCACCACATTCCATCACCATCACTACTGCCCGCCCCACCTCCTCAACTAACCCCACCACCTCCACAATCATCTCTACCTCACTCACAATCACTATCACCAGCACCATCACAACTATCACTACCCCTCGTCAATCACCATCAAAAACGCCTGTTGGGCTGCGATAGCTTATGTAAGGTAGTTATGAGTTCGTAACTGGAGCTTCATTGTTCGAGAGACTCTGGGTTCGAGTGCAGGGGTGACCAAATTGTCAACACCCAGCTAGATGGCTAGTTTGAAGAGTCGAAATTAAGAATTTAAACGACCGGATGCGCTGATTGATAATTTCTGCTGCTTACAGCAATTGAATAGTTTATTTCAGAAACCCATCAAATGCCAAGTCTAAAACACTCATTAGCGACGGGTTACTGTTCCAAGACGATAGACACATCGTTTATTGCATATTTCTAATATTGATTTAGAATTGCGTTATTAAATAAAAATATTTTGAAATCTCAAAGACTGGGATACTTTTTCTCAGTTTTTTTCTAAATAAGTTGGGAATTTGGCGTTTGACGGGTTTCTGAAATAAACTATTCAATTGATTCGAGGCTTACGTAGCAACAGTACTACCTGAGTCAAAAGGCCGCGCACCCACTCCTTCCTTTTCTACTCCATCGTCAAAGGCTCTTGAAATAATTAAATACCACCGTGTTTAAGTTTTGACAGGTTTTAAAACAATACATTTTAATCCAGTTGTGTACAATAATATCTTACACGTATATTAAAATCCAAATATATGAATTGAAACATGATTTTACCATTATTAATTTCTGACTAGCTTTCCCTAGTAGTTTAACCTCTTTAAGATAAATACTTAGTAGTTACCTACTGATAGAACTGATAAATGAGCACCACTCTCGAACTAAATACTTTATTTTTCGTTTTGTGTGGTTCTGGCCGCGAATCATCCTAAAAAAATGACCTTACAGGATTCACGCGTAACGCTGGTTTCATGCCAATCGGGTTATGATAAGTGGTTGGAGCACTTTTCCGTCGGGGCGAATCTTAAATCAGACAACTTCCAAGCCCACACAACGAGTTCTGCAATAAAAACCGGAGTCATGTGTAGTTGGCATCATACTTATTAGATATTGTCACTTTCCGCTCCCAAGAAGTAGTACTTGACCAAATTACAATGATTTTGCACCACAAATAAGGAGTTGCTTTTCGGGAATTGCACGTTTGTATAAATAGGGTGTTCGGATATAAATAATGGCAACTGCTTTTTTGGACGAATTTGAGATTATAGGTTATTATAAAGGAGAAGGACTACCTTTCTCTTTATTAGAAAATAATACAATAAAACAACAAATGGCAATGACAATTCCCTCGTTTGTTAGACTTATTTTGCACCTTTCGTTTAAACTGTGGATTGCATTGCATTTTCCTTTAAGGCATAAAATACTAGATTTTGAACATCATTTACTATACCTGAACGAGCCAAATCTGAACAAGACCGGACTCGAATCCTTGGTCTTCTGGTCCGAGATCGCTACGGCACTACAGCTCTATCTCGGTCACCTTGACCCGCTTTGGGTTCAGAACACTACGCAGGGAATGGACATGTCTTGTGAAGCAGCAGAATTCGTTTTGTTGGGACAAATTTCACATGGAATTGTCCGGAAATCGAACCCGGACCTCCTTGATGAAATGCCTTTCGCTTTGAGCCACGAGACAGCCTATGTAATAATAATAATTTAATAATAATTATTATTAAAAATTAATGTCTCTTCGACGATAACGTTGTTAATACATTGCTCTAGTGAAAATTGCAACACCTAGAGGGAATGACCGGAATTAAAAATAGGTGGAAGTGTAGAATAGTGTATCCATAAAATGAATAATATTCCAGGAAGATAACGTGCACGTTTGCCTAGGAGCGCTTTCTCTTGTGTGACAGGTCAGGTCAGTGTTACGTTACACCTAATCGGTGTAGAGCCATCAACCAACGTGGAAACGTGTAAGTAGGTGCTGGTATGCCTCGTCGACGCCAAAGAGCGCATTATCTGAGTGATTTAGAACTTTGCGTCTATGGGAAAAGGGTTTGTCATACCGTGGCATTGTGGCTCTATCGGGACATTTCTACGACTGTGATGCGTGTGTCCAATCAGTGGATAGAAGAGGGTCGTACAGAGCGACGAGTGGGTACAGGCCCACACAATGTGACCGCAGCGCGAGATGCCCGTTGCCTTGTCCGCATGTCTGTAACCGACAGAACGGAGTCGTTCACTGTATTGGTTCAAGTTTGGAGCACTGAAACAGGTGTCATCATGTCGGCGCTGACGGTAAGGTCAGGACTGGTGACACGCGTACCACTGCGACGGATTACTTCGTCAAGAAACCACCAACACCTCAAACAGCAATGGTCACGTGAACCTGTTCACTAGCGTGCTGAGTTTTCGGACGAGTCTCGGTTCAGTTTGTGGCACAGCGATGGCCACGTACGTGGTCGACGCTTTTGTTTTATCGTAATCTGCCAGTGTGCACTGTCCCGCACCATAGCGGACAAACGCCAAGAATGATGGTTTGAGGCACCATTGTCTACAATGTGCAATCTCGCCTCATATGTATTGAGGGCAATGAGAAAAGCAACCGCTACATTAGGGAGGTTTTAGAACCCGAGGTACTGCTTCTCCTGCAAGCAGCTTCACATGTCATATTTCAGCAGAACAATGCCCGATCTCAGGGTAGCAGTTCTTCCCCAGCAGCTTATCCAGGCTGTTTTTCAGTCCATGCCACGACGTCTAGAGACTCTGATGTCAATGCGCGGCGGCTTCACATCGTTCTAAATTTTCAAGGTCAAAATGCAGGTACAGTTCTGTAATTCTAATCAATTATATATTGTGATATTCAATGTCTGTGGAATAATTTTTATTGTAATAGTATGCCTCCTTTTTAGTGTTTCAATTTTCACAAACATCAGTACAGCTTGATTCTAGAAGTCATGCAAGACAATGTAATTATTTGACAGACAGATTACAGGTATTTAATCAACGAGAACATGCCATTAAATTCGCAAATTTTAGTATAGGTTGATACTCATACTCGTATTTATATGTTTTTAATGGAAGGTAAATAAATCTGGAAAAGAAAGAATTATTGTTCAGTTAATATTTTAAAAAAATAGTCTTGATGTTAGTACCTGATAATGTGAATTTACTCTAGTTTCAGTAGTAGTTAATTGTAATAGCAATGATTTGTGAAGTCAGTTAATGAGAATGACTGACTTTAGGACAGTTAACGAGTAAGCATTGCCCGAATTGGGAAAATCGCAGCCATATCAACTTCTCGGTAATGTTCTTCCTCGGAACTGACGACCCGATTTCGTAACTGGCCGCTACTGCGTGACCATCGCGTTCGCAGTTACGTAACATTAACATTTACGATTAATTAAATATTCAATAAATGATAAACAAGTCATGTGCAAACCAACGCTCCAGGGCTCTGTGCAATATGGTTTGCATTCGATATCTATGGAATTCAAATCCCAGTAGAATGCAATATCACCCTGCAGACAGGGTCGAGTCAAATCAAGGACACAAACGGATGTCAGAATCGCACATTTCAAAATAGTTTTGGATTTTAGCGCATTATGGAGAGTACCAATCAGTTAGATTATTCTGTGAAACATTAACAACATTCTGATAAATAGTGGAACAATATTACTGAGTGTGGCAGTAAGAAAAAAATAAGGACCACATGATGCAAAATATTAAAAGCCAACGTGAATCATGTTCATCATCAATTTTCGAAAACATTTTGAAAATTGTCTTAAGATGCAGATGCTGAAAAATGGATTTACGGTGGGTATTTTCAAAAAGATACTGTTGATAACTTTCAAACAGGTAAATTTTGTCCAGAATTATTCTCCAGACAGCGGCTGAATTCAACCTAGCTATCTAGCTGATGTCAAATATGCCTACGGTGGGATCGATTCTGAGAATCTTCTAGTCAGAGTCGCAGTAAGAACTGAGAGAATGTTTGCTTTGAGCTAGAGTCGTGATTAATAACTTAAAAGAGGAATACCATTACTCCAGTTATACAAAATATTTGTAATATCTTTATTTGAGATTTGGGAGGAACTTCATCGATTCTTTCAGAACAGCCCCTAATACTACTCTTTCAAAATACTTTTTCCTCTTGTTTTTCACTACTCTGGGAGATTGATTTGCATATCAACTCAATTGTTTCTTCACGTTAAGTTTCATCGAAATATTTTAATGGCTTTAACACTTTCAGTGCCAATTTTCAGTAAAGGATACAAAGTACACATTTAGAGTATCAAATGCTTATTTGGTGATTGACATGCGTACTTCCCGTGAGGATTCAATTTCCGCGAGGCATCGCTACGGGTGATGCGACACCTGGGGAACTGCAGCGACAGTTTGAGAGGCAGGGTAGAAAAAGGGGTTGAGAAGTGAATAGTGGACAAGAGGTGATGCAGCAGAAGGCTACGAGCGGTATATTGGTCAAATGCATTCCATATATTTATGTAATTCCAATCCAATAATTCCATTAAATGTATGTTTGCCTGGGTTCTCCCGTTTCACCTGCCTCTCATTCCACTATTGGTCCATCATGGTATCGTTATATCATAATCACGGTCACTTACCCATAGAAACCATTCGTTCCGAGTATTGCATAAGAAACAGGTACCACGGTACAGGGTGTTTCTAAATTAGTTACCAAAAGTAACATTAAATCACCCAGTAGATTTACCTATTTGAAGTAATTTATTCTCAATTCGAATATTTTCAAAACTCTTCCTACAAATGTTCCATGGTCCTTTTGTAATATGTCAGATATTGCACCAGAATGACATATCTTCCGAGATGTGCGAGATCATCTACCTTAGAAGCGTACCATTGATACGTTGGCAAATAATAGTCGATAGTTGAAGGAATGGGGAAGGGGGTGTTCACCTTACTTTTAACATATCTCTACAGATAAAAGTCTAAAGACATAAATAAGGAGATTGCGGTGGCCAAGGAATCGTCCTACTTCGTTCAAAACAAACAAAAACAGTGCGAGATAGGTACGCTGTGACCTCTCAGCAATCATATGGAAAGTTTCCTTCTTATGTAAAAATGATGTCATCTTGAAGTGGTGACATCAGGTAGTTCTACAACCTATCTAGATATATAATTCCCGTTTCAAATCTGCTCATTAACAAAATGGTGCATGAGCTTTGACATAACTCAATGCACCAAAGACATTCAGTTTCCGTGAATTGCTTGTAAGATCCAAGATCTTCGTCTTCGTTTCTGTATGGCAAGTACCCGCACATAACGGCAGTTAATACGACCTGTAGTACCTCTTAAGTGAAACGTGGCTTCATCACTAATCTTTTCGTGAAAGTTAGCAATACCAAAAGCAACAATTAGCACGTTCCGCACCGCTGTGTGCTTCCTTTGCAATTGCGGTGTCACTGTTCCCACGAAACGCGTTACTGAAGAGACATCTGGTGGCATAGGATTAAAACTTGAGAATCCGGCGACAGTTTTGTATAGTACCTACAATACAATAGTACCTACAATACAATATTAGTTAATGGTTTCGAAAATATTTAATGTTACTTTTGGCTATTAATTTATAATCGCCTCAAGATAAGAATAAGCAGGTGATGCAGGGTAGAAGGGGCAGCTTGGTTTCGCCTAGGCAACGTCTGCAACAGAGGTTCAATTCGAGTGTTGAGTATAAAGGTTCAAGTGGAGTATAAAATATAGGATCAAAGCGAGCGAGGGTCGATATTGATAGAAAGTTGTGACATCATAAAATAGGCAAATTTAGTTACTGTAAATATAATTATAAATCATGTACTTTATATGCAACCAGAAAAATGACACAAGGGGCTAGGTATAAAATGCCATGATCGGAACAGAAGATTCTGATGTGACAAAGCGGGAGTGCATTAGTTGTTAAACAACACAAGAGGTTATTCATTCTAGGCTCTCCGGGAGACGCCGCGTCGTTGGCGGAGAGGCCGACGTTTCGCCTGTCATGTCGAAGTCTTTCTCGGCCTCTCAGTCAACGACGCGGCGTCTCCCGGATAACCAAGAATTTATGGAACCGAGCGGCGAAAGCTTACGTGTACATCTGCCACAAGAGGTTGATGATAGGAAACAAAATCTCACCAACAGGGAATAAGCTAAATGTAAATGTGGTTAGGCGTACTTGAAGTATTGCCACCACAATGATAATGGTTTTAAAAATAAGGAAGCGGCAAAGTAGGAAATGTTCTGTAGGTGCGCTATGAGGCGACGACACATGACGTGAACACAGAGGGTAGACCAACACGGTATAGAATGGAAGAAAAGCGACGACAACATTCAAGACTAGAGACATGAATGTAAATGCGGCGTGCTCGACGTCGGGCACAATAAGCGCAACGTTAGAGAGGCAGTGGAATTGCGAGGAACGCAAGCGGGACGTCGCCGGGAGCGGGCACGGAAACGGCGCGCGGGTGTCGGCGGGGAGGGTTGTGGGGAAAAGGGAGGGGGACGGGGAGGTGGAGGGGGGAAGCGTCGAGCGCAAGGAGTCGCGACATCCTTTTTGCGGCTCCAGTTACACGTGCGCATTAAGGGCTTTCCCGCCATTTCCCGGTGCGCTATTCTCGCGTTTACGCGTTGAACTGTGCTTTTCCGGTAAAATATTCAGCGCGGAATGTGTGGCGTGTAACAGGGTTAGCGGGGGCTTTAAGCGAAGCACAAGGGCATGCAAATGCAACGTCGCCGCCCGCTCCTTGCGCGCGCGCTTCCCGCCCACGCCTTATCTACGCCGCCGTCCCAACGTTCCAACACGCTCGGACCCGCTCCGGCTGTCTGCTCCCCGCTTCGCCCTTCGTTGCTTCGCTTCGCCTTACGTTGCTCTGAATTGTTCATCGTCGAGCGGTAACTCCCTTTCATGCTTCTCTATTCGTCGCCAGAATCCGCCCCGCCAGCTATATCTCGCTTCTCTGCGTCTAACTTATTTCCACGTAGGCTCGATCTGTGTTGCACCAACCTGCCCCACGCTGATCCGTCTCCATCCTTCGCTGGTATTCCCCTATCCTCTCAACGCCTACCCCTGACATGACTACACCCACCACGCCTACATACGCCAAGCGCACCTCGCCATAACCTACTCCTGCCACGCCTAACCCGCACGCCTACCCTACCCGCCACGCCCACACCTTCCAAGCCTACTTTCCACCACGCCTACCCCGCCACGCCTACCGCCGCCCACGGCCTACCCCCCGGCCACGCCTACTCCCGCAACGCCTACCCCGCCACGCCTACCCCGCCACGCCCGGCCCACCGCTACCCCTCGCCACGCCACCGCCACGCCTACCCCCGCCACCGGCCTACCCCGCCCACCCGCCTACCCCCGCCACGCCACTCCCGCAACCCTAACCCCCCGCCAACGCTACCCCCGCCACGCCTACTCCCGCCACACCT
Organism: Gryllus bimaculatus; assembly: GCA_017312745.1. NCBI lineage: Eukaryota > Metazoa > Arthropoda > Insecta > Orthoptera > Gryllidae > Gryllus > Gryllus bimaculatus. Next base: position 2,115,624 of record BOPP01000062.1, read on the forward strand.
ACCCCGCCGACGCCTACCCCCGCCACGCCTTTACCCCGCCACGCCTACCCCCGCCACGCCTACCCGCCCACGCCTACCCCCGCCACCCCCCCACCATGCTACCCCCGCCACGCCAAACCCCCGCCACGCTACCCCCCCACGCCTACCCCGCCACGGCCTACCCCCGCCACGCCTTACCCCGCACGCCTACTCCCGCAACGCCTTACCCCGCCACGCCTACCCCGCCACGCCTACTCCCGCACGCCTACACCTTCCAAGAACTACTTCGCCACGCCTACCCCCGCCACGCCTAACCGCCGCCACGCCTACCCCCTACACTTCCCCAAGCCTACTTCCGCACGCCCTACCCCCGCCACGACCTACTCCCGCCAGCCTAACCCCCCACGCCTACACCCTTCCAAGCCTATCCGCCACGACCTACCCCGCCACGACCTACCGCTGCCACGCATACCCCGCCCACGCCTACCCCTCCCGCCCTACCCCCGCACGCCTACACTTCCAAGCCTACCTCCGCCACGCCCCACCACCCCACCCCCAGCCATGCCTTATCTTTCCATTGCCTTCACCGCTTGTCCACGCCGCCATGCATACCTCAATTCGCCTAGCAGTACCGCCCCACCGTGCCTCTTCACGCCTAAATTGCCACGACGATCCCGCCACCTAACCACTCCCCTCTTCCCCCTCGCTCCAATGATCCTTCGCCTGGGCCGGTTGCATTCCCCCCACTGCCCCCCGAGCGCCTTTTAAGTGGAGGTCAGTTGCATTGTGCTTGTTCGGCCCTCGTTTGACAAAACCTTCTCCCTCTGGACCTTTTAGTGGTCGGCCGTCTCATTTCTCTCTCTGCCATCATCATTTCTTTCTTCCAGAGAACCCCTACCTGACCTGTCACTTATCGGTCTCTCGCATTAACAGGAACGTTCCACATTTAACCCCCGTCATCTGTATTTCTTCATTCTGTCCCGAGTCCTAATATTTTGTTCACAACCCGTAGCTTTCTGCCGATTTCTAGATTCCATTTCAGCCGAGTGCGTCTCACCTCCTCAACGGCGCTATCGTTTCTTTTAGGATTATCGTAGACGTCCCCTCGAACTCAAGCGCCCAGTGCTCCACTCCGGCCCCGCCCGTCCCGCCCTCCTCCTCCAACGCGCCCGCCCACAACCCTCCCCTATTCAAGTCCCCTCACACGCCATCGACTCGCCATGACCTGCACCCCCATTCGTGCTTCTTCCCGCCTTCTCTTCTCCACTTCGCCCGTCCCGCCTGCCCTCGTCCTCCCCCGCCCCACATCAAAACTCCTCAGCGTCCACCAATATCCCTCCCGCCCCTCTACTCACCAAACCCCAAAACACCTCGTCCGTCCCCGCCACCCTCCGCCCCGCTCCGCTTAGCCCTCGGTCTTCCCCTCTCAGCCGTCCCCCGCCCCGTCCCTGCCCCGTCTCCGCCCCTTCCCCATTCCCACCTCCCATCCGTCTCCGCCCCAGTCATCGCTCCGCTTCCAACCTGTATCCTTCTTCGTCGCTCTATTCTCCACTCGTCCCGTCTTGCACGCTCTGACCCGCCCGGCCCTATTTCGCGTGCACCCCGCCCTCTCTTATGAACCCAACCCCACCCTCAATCCACCCACACCCCGCCCTACACCTCGCTTCCGCCCCGCACTCATCCCTGCCCCCCTGACCCACTCACCATCTCAGTTCACCGCCCAGTCCACTCCTGCCTTCCCGCCCCTCTCTTCATCTACCCACTCGACTCACCACACCGTGCGCTCTTCACGAGTTCTGCGCCGGTAATTACGCAAAGGCGTCCCGCGCCTTCACGGGTAACGGACGGCGGTGACCCGCTCTCCCCGCAGCCTCCGTCGACTGACGACCACGCCCGCCGCCGGCGGCGGCCCGCAACAAGAGGGACGCTAAGTAATGTATATGCATAAAGAGAGGGCCTCCGCAGTCTATGCACGCAACAAAGCTCGCGCATAAAATATGGAGCGCGCCCAGGAGAAGGGCTCCCGCAAGATGGCTATCCTCGGGCTAACAGACGACGAGCGCGCGTCCGCCCCGCCCCCGCAGAGCAGCCACGCCCCTCACCCCTCTCTTTCTCCTCCGCACCGCCCTTTCCGATCCTCGCGCGTTTCTCTCGTCCACTTCGCCATGCACTCTCCGTTTATCGCTTCTCATTCGACTGAACCTGTCTCTTTCTTCATTCGCGTTCTCGTTTGTCCTGCCTACGCAAAGCAGCCACGACCCTCCCTCCCTCTCTCACTCTTCGCCCTTTCCGATCCTCGCGCGTATCTCTCGACCACTTCGCCATGCACTCTCGGTTTATCGCTTCTCATTTGACTGAACCTTTCCCTTTCTTCCTTTGCGCTCACGATTGTCCTGCCCACGCAAAGCAGCCACGCCTCTTCATCCCTCCCCCCCTCTCTCTCTCTCTCTCCGCCCTTTCCGGGCCTCGTGCGTCTTTCCCGTTCACTCCATTTATTCCTGCCCATTCCACCCAACCTGTCACTTTCTTCCGACTCGCGCACGTTCGTCCTTTCTCTTTCTCCGATTCTCCCTTTTCCGTCCTCGAGTCTTTAACTTCCACTCCGCAATGCACTCTCCGTTTATCCCTTCTCATTCGACTGAACCTGTCTCTTTCTTCCTTCGCGCTCACGTTCGTCCTGCCCACGCAAAGCAGTTCCTCCCTCTCTCCCCCGCCACACTCTTTTCCGTTCTCGCGCGTCCATTCCACCAACCGCTTACCCCGTTTTATCCGCTCGTTCGACCCATCCTACCCCTTTCTTCCCTGCCCCACTCCATCTAGCATCCAACAGTTTATTCCCATCTCGTCTTTGAAGATTCCTAGCAGCATCGTCCTCGCCTCGCCATACACGTTCCATTCAGACTCATACCAATAACCGTTCTACGCCTTTGTACCGCAACCCGCCCAACGCCCGATTCCCGTTTAATCTTCTCCGCCCGATTCACCTGTCGTACTTGGCGCAGACGTCTCCATTCCATTCCTTATGAGCCCTTTCAGCCCGGTTTCATTCTAGGCATTACCACCTCATCCTGCACTATCTTGACACATGCTAGTCCGTCCCAACTTATTGTCCCCTCAAACTGTACCGGTCTGTCTTGCTCCGTTTCTTTTTGTCACAGCTACAGACGTTATAATTTAAGTATCAGACCGATTCATTCTCAGCTGTTCCATATTTAGCTTCTTCGCTGGACAGAGTACTTAGTCTTTTCAATGCGTCCTAACATATCTCCCTTAGCTTTCATCTGCCTTTCTTCTCCTATTCGCTCGCTTGCCACGCCCTTCTTGTGTGACATCTCACGTCACTTTTCCTTCACCGCATTTCTGTGTCGCATTCCACCTTCTCTGCAGTTCTAATAATCTCCTTTGACTAAAGCACTGCGAAATTGTATGCCTCATACTAAAATCTTGCCATACCCTATAACCATATTGACTCACTCATCTCTCTACGCCTAACTGCTCATTTCCTACCTAGCTACGCCTACCTAGCCCCGGCAGATCTACCACGACTATCCTGCCTCACCTAGACCTGGCACGCATTTCTTCGCTGCTTAGCACCTTCACACATTAGCCCCATCATTCTTGGTTACACATTACAAAGCTAAATCCTCCCTGCCATACATTCTATCACAGAATCTACCCCTGCTACTGTAGAGCCGTGACTTTGAAACCTTCATAGAGGTGCTATGACTTGCATCAGACCCACCCACCATGCGTTGCCGTGATTGCCACATCGCCCAACTTCTCTTATTGTAGAGCCGCCATTCCAGCCTGTCTCGTCAATGCTCCTTCCAGCTTATCCTCATCCCGCCGGGACCCGTCTCCTTCCAACATTCTGCCTGCCCTTCAGTCACCGAAACTTCCCCTACTACCGATCTTCTGTGACCTTGAATCTCTCGTCGAGGTGCCATGCCCTGCGTCAGACACGCCCACCTTGTGTTGCCCTTGAAGCCGCTTCACCCTACCTTTGTCTTACTCTCGAGGCGCCCTTCCGGCCTGACTCGTCAATGCTCCTTCCAGCTTATCCTCATCCCGCCGGAAACCGTCTCCTTCCAACATTCTGCCTGCCCTTCAGTCACCGAAACTTCCCCTACTACCGTTCTGCTGTGACCTAGAATCCCTCCGAGGTGCCATGCCCTGCGTCAGACATGCTCACCTTGCGTTACTCTTGAAGCCGCTCCGCCCTACCTCTATCTTACTCTAGAGGTGCCCTTCCAGGCCTGTCTCGTCAGTCTTCCAGCACCTCATCCCACCTCGCCCTTCTCCTTCCAAGCCCTGTCGGGACTGCTCGCCAAGTTCCGACCTCCGCCGCTAGGAGTCGCCGCCGCAGTACTTCCGTGTCCCGGAAGCGCCGGCAGACGCGCGCCGCGATCTAGGTCGTGAGGGGAGGAAGGGAGGGAGTGCGTGAAAACAGATGGAAAATAAAGCAATCAAGTTCAGAAACAGTAAAAAAGAATGAATGAGAGGTAAAAAGGAGAAAGAAAAGAAAATGAGAGAAAACAAACGAAAAGAAAGAAGTAAAGAAATAAGAAAAGACGGAAATAAATAAATAAATAAAAGTAATATGATGTATAATTAATTTCAATATCATTTTTGGGTATCGCGTACTTGACGCTAAGAATCCTAAACAAATACTTTCTCTTGATGCTGACTACACTAACGTTTAAGTCAGCTGGAATATGACTAAAAGCGATGCTAGAAATGATAACTTAAAATATTTCTACAACGTCAACAGCATCTTTAAAATAAATCAATATAAACTCGACATGTTAACATAAATCAATATAATCTCAGCATGTATGAAATTTAAATGCGAATGGCTGGATTCATGAATTAGGGGTCTTGATTTATTCAGAAAGTCAGTGCTTGTTTTATTATCACTTCTTCATACAAACGCAAAGTTTGATTAGAGAAATGAAGAAAGTAGCATTTTTTGTGAGAAGGGGAGAAATCTAGTAGACCAATAAAGATGAGCAATGCGTTAAGATTTTAGTAGTTCAAAAAGATTGAGCGCCTCACAAAGAACAACAAAAGAAGAAACGAAGGAACTAAAATAATGGAACGAATGTTCAAAATGAGATTCTTCGCAAAGGTGAAGGAGGGTCATCTATTTGCTTATGTCATATTAGAGAACAGGAAATAATAAAGATAACTTAAAACCAATAAGAATTAGTATAAATATGCAACGTAATAAAACTTCTCCTCCTATAGTGTTATTACTCAACAATTGCTCATATCTTTTAAAAAGTGAATGACATCATTTAAAGATCTACAATTGAATGAAGTTTTACAGAAAACATTCAAGGCACAAGAATCAATGGTTGAAAAAAATGTGATTGAAAGTTGGGCAGTATCTGAAAATGTTGAGGAGTAAGGATGCACATCAAAAATTATATTCGTGTGGGATATGGCAGTACAAAAGTAAAATATTCATTATATGGAAATAGAAAACCCTCAATAGGTTGTTTCATGATGTTCAGTATTGCCTAGAAGATGAATGAAATAAGGCAGGTTTATATATATTCTGCCACAATACAATCACTATTCATTGTGAACGCAGAATCCAACACGAGCATAATGGAAGTGTTTTATAGTTTTCTAGTTCCTACGTTCACTTTACCATAAAAACGTAATGCACTGCATATAATTGTTTGTAATACTGAATATAATTGTTTGTATAACTGAATATTTTTATAGAAGAACAGGGAGGTCAGACGATGGCTAAACATTGCGCCTATTATCAGCAACATTTCAGTATTAAATGCTAGTATTCAAAAGCACTCTTAGACCGTCAGAAAACGCACTATATTATTTTCTGTAACAAAAACTTACGCTCGCCTTTTTTAAAAAAATGATATATTGAATGTTTTCAGTACATTGATGAAAACTTGCACAATGAATTATTGAACAAACGATGGCCGATAAGCGTTCATTTTATTAATTTTATTATTGTCTTAAAATGTAGTGTTTATGCTATAAACCAGCTTAAAATTGCAAGCGATACCTTGGTGTTGTTGGAGGTTTTAATCAAATGTGAACTATGCCACACTTATCAACGCACGTTTTGCTACTCGTGCAAAAGTAAAATCAAGAAAAAATCAATTTTTCAGAAAATACCGTTTCAGCCATTTTTCTGAAAATGTTTAGATCGTCGTGTAAAGAATCCTCAAAAATGTAAATACTTATATTAATGAGATCCGAAGTGGCACAACTAGATATTACTTCTGACGTATTTACTAGATTTCAGCTTAAAATATTCTAATTTAAGAGATTTATAAGTGACCCAGCTGAAAAAACCATTAAACACGTATTTTACGACCTAAATTTGTGATCATATTGTTGAAGTGAATCCAATACTTTTTCTCCTTATAATATACTATAAAATATTGGAATCAACATTATAAGAATTCAAGTATATTTTATACTAGAATGTAAAAAAGTATAAATTAGATGAAATATAATAGTAACCAGAGTAATTACTAAAAATTTTGGTAGATTGACAAATTGAAGCTTCCAGATATACAGATAAATGAGATGATATTAAACACTTTTGAGAGGAATGGTCGAAATTACATGCGGGAGAAGTAGTACATTGATAAAGGTCGCTTTTAATCATTGGAAGAATCAGATCATTGCTAAGAATACTTGCATAAACATTATATTTCAGTACGTACCGTACAAAATGCTCAGAATCACATTAATTGCTTAATAAATCAAGATTTACCCGCTGTAACAAAATAAGAAATCGATATTCAGACTCCTTCATAGTATACTCTCTCCAGCAACAAAAGTCAAGTACTGACTAGCTTTTTGTCAGTTCTAACTTGTCTCAAAATATCTAACCTGCTGCACGAAGAATAGGCGTGTTTTTCATCGTAAAATTAGTCGTTTTCTTCTGGTTCTCATATCTTCTGAACCAATTCACAGACCTAAATAAACAAAGAAGCATATGATTGTATTTTCAGCGTTGAAGTGATATAGCTCCCGTATCGTTACTAAAAGATCATTAAATTGCATTCTATTAATTAGCTGAATTGTTTAAGTGTTTTGTGAAACAAAAAGTTCATTGGAAACCATAGAAGCAACATGTTGTTATATTTACGAGCCTATCTCCATGAGTACGTTAATCGAACTTTAACGTATCTAGGAGATAACCCTTGTTAAGATGGAGTTTTTCTTTCAGAAATTGGAGGATAATGTTGTTAAATCGCCAGTTTTCATCAAAATATCAAGATGCTCGCTCTCAAACAAAATAAAAATTCTGAATTGGATTTTAGGACCCTAGCGTAAGATTCCCCCTCTAGGGACGGACACCGCCAACTTCTCCCCCTTCTCGTGAGCTCAGCAGTGCAGAGTGTAAGAGCTTCTTACGAGCAAATATGGGGGAGCGAGGCGAAGAGAGCGTAGCGGGGGAAGCGAGACGGGGAGAGCGTGGCGAGGAGAGCGTGGCGAGGAGAGCGTGGTGAGGAGAGTGTGGCGGGGCTGGTGGTATGAGGAAAGCTGAAGCAAGGCAGCGCCATGCAAGGAGTCGCAGGACGGGATAAAGATGGGGGATTAGACGGAATTTGGTGAGGTGGAGCAAGCCGACATGGGGCGAGGTGGGACGGATCAGAGAGGGGCGGG
>BOPP01000062.1:2123750-2135753 GCA_017312745.1 Gryllus bimaculatus
GGGATGATGGAGGAGAAGGATGATGACACGTGGCGTAAAGGAGCACGGGAGTATTGGCTGCTGAGACTGGTGTAGGGAATTAGAGACTTTGGAGATGTGTTAGAGATGAAGGACGGTGGAAGGGGCAGAGAAGGGGGGTGAGATGGGATGAGAATAGGATTAAGTGTGAATGAAGTGCAGGGAACGTTGAGACAAAGAAGGGTGATAGCGATAACTCTAGCGTGGAAGGAGCAGGTAGTGCATCAAGAAATAAAGATGAAAAGAATATGACGATATGAGCCTTGAGTGAGGGTCAGAGCGAAGAATAACTAGTGACAAAGGACAAGGAGGAAGATAAGGTGTGAAAGAGGAACTGAGGGGCTGCTTGGGATCATAGAGAGATGTGTATACGAGAAGGGATTTCTGCAATGAAGAATATGGGGAGAGCCCGTTCTAAGGTTTTCGGGATCCTACATAGCAATATGTGAAACGTATTTAATCCTCTTATATCAGTTTATAACTAGTGTTCACAATTATAATTTTTTACTTTTATTTCCTACGATTTTGCACTGGTACTACGGAATATTTTAAATACGTTCATCCACAGAACGGTTTTGGAATAATATTTTAACTACAATAGGTATTATGACTAGTGCTTGGGGAAACATCTCGTGGCGAGGTGTTGGTGAAGGACGAAGAATGATTAAAGAGATAAGAAATTGTTCGCGAGAAATTGGTAAGAAAAGTGAGAAAATGGAGCTAATCGTGGGAAAGTGAGGAATAATGAGGAAAGGAAGGCGAGGGAAATAATTTGGGGAGAGGAAGGTGAGGAAAAATTGTTGATGGAAATAGGAGGGCGAGGAAAAAAGAAGTGGAAAATGATGATGCAGAACGGAGGGATGATGGAAGAGATAGGAATATGTTGAGAAAGGGAAGATTCGAACAGAAGAGTGAACGAAAGTGCTTACCCTGGTCAGAAATGTTGGGGAGAGGAAGGTGAGGAAAAATGACTAATGGGAGAGTTGGTGGACAAAAAATTCAAGGGAAGAGGTGGACGAGGAGAAGAAAAGTGGGAAATCGTGGTGAGGAAACGAGTAGAGATGGAACATGTTGTTGCGAAAGTGAAAAGTCAGGCAGAGAAGTGAGCAAGGGGTACTAATTCTTGTGAGGAATAATGGGGAGAGGAATACGAGGAAAAATAATTCATGAGAAGAGATCTGGTTGAGAAACGCAAGGCGAGAGGATGGCGAGGAGAACAGAAGGGGGAAATGATGTTGAGGAACGTAGGAATGATGGAAGAGATAAGAAAATGTTGAGAAAGGGAAAAGTCGAGCTGATGAATGAACGATGGTGGTACCTCTTGTGAGAAATGATGGGGAGAGGGAGGTAAAGAAAAATAATTAATGGGAAGAGGGCTGGCTGAGAAATGCCAGAGGAGGGGAGGCGAGGAGAACAGATGAGGGAAATGAGGAACGTATGAATGAGGGAAGAGATCCGAAAACGTTGAGAAAGGGAAAAGTCGAGCTGATGAATGAGAGATGGTGGTACCCCTTGTGAGAAATGATGGGGAGAGGGAGGTGAGGAAAAACAGTTGATGGAAAGAGGTCTGGGTGATAAATGAAAGAGGAGGGAAGGACGAGAAGTACAATGTGGAAAATGATGGAGAGGACCGGAAGAATGACGGGAGCAAGCGAGTGAGATCGAGCAGAGGCTTGGGCGGGCGCGTTCGCAGCGTCGAAATGGCGTCGCGGTGGCTTGTAACGGTGCGCCAGCGGCCGATCCGGGCCAACGACCGTCGACCCATTATTGTTTCATTCCTCATCGAAAATTTAAGTCACGAGCGGAAGGACTCGGCTGGGCCGACGCTTTCCGAAAACTACGGCAGCACCTAACGGGTTATTAGTTTCCTGGAATGAATGAAGCACGTTATTTAATTAGTAGAGTGTTTTATTCTTTCCGACGCAATGAAATTCGTTTTTGCTGGATTGCTATGTTCGCGTGTAATGACATTTTTAGGCAATCTGACACACTGATTTTTTCTACGAAAATATCTCACAAACACTTCACTTCTAACTTATCTGGTATACATTTTATAATGATTATCTCATGAATGAGTTCAATATATAGTTATAATGATATGAAAATAATGTTTATGTCTAGAGACCCTCTACCTATGGAAATGTGTAGGTGAAATTGCTGAAACGTTCTGTTTGAAGTTATAATGTAAAAATCATAGTAGAATCTTCAAATCTGTATCCCAAATTTTTATTTTTCTGATTCCAGGGACATAAAAGTTTAAAAATCCGCACTATCTTGCGATGTAGTAATTGTAAGAAGTTACAATTTGGTACTAGCTATTTGAGAAAGGAAATTTGATGAATTAGATAGGTCCAGTAACCATGAAGGTAAGTGATATGAGAAGAAAATGTTATCTGATATTACATTTGTGGAAGATTGCATTTAATTGTATTCTTTTTTAAATTATGGAACAATCACATTTGATACCATAAAACTAAGACAAGATGCAAATTATTTTCGATGATTTATAGTCCTTTAAGAAATGAAGAACGCGAATGTAACAGTTTATGAGCATATGCGGTATATTGAATATTTTTAATTTGAGTTGAAGGAAGTATGTCGTTGTTAATTATAACCTAAATGTTTGCATTTCAGTAATATAGGTTTCTTATGCAACATTCGTGTCGGTAATTGAAACGAAAAACACAGCGATCAACACAACCAACAGTAAATAAGTGCATCCACATCCTGTTAATTATCCAAACCGTACACCATGCGTGTACACGGAACTAATGATAGGAGGAAAATTTCAACGGCAAACCTCAGTACAGGGAACCGGTAAAATATACATCACGCGCCATCGTTTTCCAACTTATCGCATTTTTCTGGATCATTTCAGGTACTCACCATCCCAGTGCCCTCGTTCGCTAATGTTATTTATTTATTTAATAGGTAATTATTACAAACAATTTAGCTTACTTCATCCTATGTGGCTAGGCCGAAGGCCTTTAAGCCATTACAAGACCTACATCCTTTCGCGTTCTAATCTTCGAATTCTGCGGTATTCCACCTCAAAATGGTCCTCCATCGCATCAATAGCCGACAGAAAAGAGACCATAAGGTACGAATCAGGGAAAAAACCCCTGAAGTGGCGGGAAAAACCTGCCATCAGAAGTCGAGTAGCAACTAATCACTATCCGACGTTTATCTTAGAACTATTTATTTTCTGGCGCGGGCGTCCCGCCGTCTCCTTCAGTGCTTGGCCTCCTCAGCACCTGAAATCAAACAGCGCCACAGAAGATCGTCCGCACCAACGCCTGTGCCCTTACATTTTCGTCCGCTAAAGTGTTAACCGCACCGCAGGTACACGCCGCGATTGGGTGCGACCGCCGCCGACACACACACCCGTCGCTCCAGATGCATCGCTTCCGCGTGCAGGTCGAACACAAATCGCGTAGTGCCTGCACCCGCAGCCCCTTTCCGCGCTACTTTCCAGGCCCTGCATGCAGCCGTGCGGTCACGAACCACCATTGCCTGCCCGCGTGATGGAATGCCATGGCACGGCGCGCGGTGTAACAGTTATGTGCATATGTTATTAAATGTGTATTAACTACGCCAATGACTGACGCTGCGGGTGATAAATGGTCGGAATAGTGGAAGATTGTTGACAGACAAGGTAATGAAAAATTATAATATTCACTCCAACCAGCATCATTATCTCGTGTAATTAACGATAATTAATTGCTCAAGGAAAGTCGTTTCGTACATTCATTGAAATGCCCATTCAGAGTTTTTTTCTTAATAATGTCAATGTAACGTATGATTTAAATTGTTTTCATACAACACATTTATCATTATTCTCACGTACTCAGTTCTTCAGTGATTCAGTTATTTTATTTCATGGAGATGCACTGATATTTGACATTTATCTGTGCAACAATCAATAAATTTATCGTTGCAGAAAGTACAATGCTGGCTGGCTATTTCTACAAAATTCTTTCTTCTTTTTTTTATTCTTTATGAATCAATTTATTGTTCATACAACACTTATACCTCAGTCGAGACACCTCTAAACATTGAAACAAAATGGAAAACTCTCGAAACCAATTAATGTTGCAATTTGCATACACATTATGACAATTTCTACTGAAATCTGAGCAGTACGGTTATATGCGTAAATGTTTGCTAGATTTGAAGAGTTAGCCTCAGAACTGGAGAGTTTGTTTTAAAACGAGTATTTAGTTGTTTACTTTCCACTACGACATTATTATAAAATCCAAGTAATTGATTTTTTTCAAATTTAATTTTTTATTAATATTTTGTATTCATGACTTAAATAGTGGTTTTGGATCAACGAAAAACACGCTAGAAATCGATATTCAATTCCATATTATTTTTAAATCAGTAAGCGATATACTAATCAGAAAACAATTCAAATACTTTGATTATGAATCACTGTAAATGTTCATCTTGAAAAAAAATACCAACCAAATCATTCCGCGGGTGGGCGATGTCGATCAGGCCAGAAATACTTGGACCTTTCGTCAAAGTATTTGTTTTAAAATTCAATATTTAATTGTAGTTCTGACAAGGAAAGTTTACTTTCATCGAGAAGTGTCTACATTAATATTATTAATATATTACATTAATTTATTTGTTACATTAATTTGATCTTGTAAGGAATTTGAAAATTTCGAAATTCTTAAGATACGATGGTCACGCGGATCACTTAAAATTTGCTTTTGAGTAAGAAAATATATATTTCAACTATTTTGTATATTGAAGCCGATGAATAACGATTTAACGAGATATTCTCGACTGATAATAATGATGATGAAATGTAATAATGAAGAGAAGAAAATTCCACATAAGTTGGCCATAATTCGAGAAAATATTCTCACTCTATCCAATTCGATTATGCCCTAATTTACGTGTGCGGAATCAGGTCACAAGGCCTCTTCTTTCGTCTGATCACCCATATTTTGCTAAGCTCCTTCCATCATCTAAGGGAGAAAAAAAAGGTATCACTCGGGCGACGAAACTGGCGATTTAACTCAGATGTTCCTTTTAGGCATGATAATATTTTACATGCAGTAAATCTACAACATGGGACAATCACATTTACTTCCCCTCCTCAGGACAACGTACGTAGGAATTCATCACCCTTAAAAATACCCGGCTTCGATCGGGATTGAACCAGCAAACGTAGGTATAGCGTCCTGATACTGGAACTAACGAAGTTTTCTTGTTTTAAAGAACGAAGCCTAAGACACGTCGGTGTTTGCCACGTCGCGCGAAGTGCGCGGGGCGCGCGCGGCGTGCCTCTTGGCGCCTCCGCCCCCCCTCGATTTGGCCGCCCCCTCCCCGCCCAGCGCCCTCCCGCCCCCCGCTCCAGGCCCCCGTCCCACCCCCGCCCGCACGTCGGGGCACGGAGCCCATTTGTCCCTGTCCAGCGCCGGCCGCGCGCTCGACCGCCCGGCGCAAATCGCGCTTTCATTAAAGTAATTAGATTTTTAACGTCTGCCTCCCCTCACTCCTACTCCTCCTCCAACGGCCTCAACATACGCACGCACCTACAAGCAATCTTCGCGCTAGCAACAGGTGAAGAACGTTGACGTCTAAATTCGGAAGGGTGACTCCGGAAAATTCGCGTACTTACAGACCGAATGTACTCAAAATTTACAGAATCAACTAAAAAAGTCAGAGGATGTGGCAGCATGAAAGGTAGATCAATAAAGGAAACATTTACACATGTGAATATGTCAAGGCACACCTGTGAAGATGCCATGTAAAATGGCAAAGTACGTGCGGTCAAATTATGGTTTGGTAGGAAACGTATGTTTAAGTTAAAAATGTGCGAAGAAACGGGACATTATTTTTTAATTAGAAAGTGTTTGTGGTGGGAGTATTTCGAACCGTAACATTAAACAATTAAATTCCGCTTTTGTGTTGCACTCATTTAACTGTTTCCGCTCACCCTTTTTCTTTGTGTTCTGCCCACCGCTATATATTCTCTTTGCGTCTAACGACCCTTACCGCTTTTGTATCCCTAAACCACCATCACAGTACAATTGCGAAATTGTTTCGAGAACGATAGATAGTATAAAAACGTGAATGTATTTATCTTAGACACAAAAGTAAATACGACCTGAAAATAACAGAGCGACAAGACAAAAGATTTTTACGTGCGACTTTGGCGTATGAATAAAAATCTCGACGAACGAGGTGACAAAAGGGCCGGATTCGGCATTTTGAATGAGTGCGCCCAAAAAACTTTGGTTGATTTTGGTGCATTTTTGTTCAAATTCAGGGAAACGCAACAAGTGTAAACTGTTGGAATCACTCTCAGTTTGTGAAGTGGCAACCATGTTGATTCATGTCGCTCCAGTGTTTTGTTTCCTTTGCAATACCCAGTTGCTTGATGTGACAATGGCTTTTTCGCGGTACGACTACTACAAAAACTATTTTACCGAAAAGTACGGCGAAGTAAAACTTTTCAATCAATAAACAGTGAAAGTAAGAAAGGAGTCTTCATGCGTGAGTGCTGGAAATTTTAATATTAAATCATTTAACTACTTTGTCAACCGTCAAACCTATTCATTTCGCACCAGCTCGTTCAAAACACAGCTATCGCGTACCAGGTTTGCCTGAACGACAGCCGCTTGTTCAAGCGAAAAGCTTGACCGAATTTCTAGACCAACGTTTCCGCCATTGTCCTGCATCGAAACCCTTCACTCAGAGGGGGCGTGGTGCTTTCGAGACGAAATGGGAACGGATTGCGTCGTCTTTCAAAGAACGCCGAGAGAATTAAACGTGCTTTGAAGACCTACCGTATCAAAACGGACGAGCTCGCAGCTGTCCACAAGTGTTCTCCAGAAGCAGTGGTGGAATGTCACCGCATGAAACACGGAGGCGGTTCGCCCCTCTTTTTCACCTCTACCCTCCCTCCCCCTCTCTCCCTCTCTCTCGCTCTCTCTCTCTCTCTCTCTCTCAAAACTCCGCTTCATACTTTTGTTCGCAAGTATATGCACCCGCGAACCACATTAATGGCGCGCCTGGAAGTGTTGGGGCGGACATGTAGAATTCCAGGAAGTCGCGGCAAATATATCAAACTTTAAAACTCGATATAAAAACTTTTTCTTGTAGTCCGGGCTATTGCTAGGCTCCTCGTTTTTTTCCGCGCGGGAAATGGAGTTCGCGCTGGCCTTTCACCTCTTCCCCGATCTTCCGTTTCTCTGACTCACCGCGGAGCGAGGTGGTGAGAAAGGGTTTTGCGTTTTTCCTCAACGCAGGTTCTTTATTGAGAGTGTTCGCGGAAAACCATTGGCTTCCAAAATTTAGTGGAATTGCTCCATTCATGCGTTGAAAACAATTTTCGGAGCCGCTGAATGAGAAATTGTGTAATTTCCTGGAGTAGTTTTTGTTAAAGAAATAATGACTACCTTTGTTGGGGAGTAATATGGAAAAGTAATTATAATTAATAATGAAAAGTAATTATATATTCTGACAGAGGATGGAGTTTTCGTCCGCTAAAAAATTATCTTTACGATAAATATTTGTTTTATTTTAAAAAAACATCAAGATTTTTGTAACAGTTTCTACTTGTAGTTGATTCTTTAGCGATTAAGATCTCTACTATTATTATCTTTATTAAAATAATGACTCATTTTTTTAAAATTTGCGATATAGTTTAATATTCCGCCAACCGCTCTCTATACCATTCTCTTTTTTTTCAACATTTTTTAAAACAGCTTTACAATAGTGAGACTTAAATTTTGAGAGTATTAAAATTTGAAATTCCGCATTCTGCAAATACTCTCAGAAGATTATGCATCGTAACGTTATGATTATACGGTTTTCTTTAACCGTCATATTTTGGGAACTGCGATGTTTATTGTGGCGTTTTCAGGCTTTGGGTCAGGGAGTTCGACAACATGGAATACATGTCTTGTATGCATTATTAAATTTTTGCATATTATTTACATAAAATCAAACGAATATTTGATTACTCCAAAATCTTTAATGAAACTTGAAACTTTCAAAGAAAATATAACCAGTAGTATATCAATACTAAACTATCTTTGTTTTATTATTTTCTTCCAGAACTTCTACGTAATACATATAAGAACATCTTTTCACTTAATGAATTAAGAGGGAGTGGAAAACAAAAAGGAAACATAAATACGTTCTCGCGATGAAAACGTTATACATAGCAATAACCTTTGTATAAAATATATTTTAAAATATTAAATTAGAAAGAGTCTTCCTTTTCTTTTTTCACATTTTTAAAATATTTATTGCACTAGACTTTTTTTCTTGTTGCACCACGAAGATAACTATAATTTCACTACATTTCATTATTGTAGTTATAAATTCTCGGCTATCCGGGAGACGCCGCGTCGTTGGCTGGGAGGCCGACGTTTCACCTGACATGTCGCAGGCTTCCTCAGGGCAGTGAGTTGTATTTACCTAATTTAACGGATATATAAATTCTTTCCAGTGTGAAATCATCATCTAATAGTCTCTGCATTTGTTTCTAGTCGTACTTGCAATTGAAAAATTCAAAATACACTCCGTGCTTTAAAGAGAAAAAAAATACGAGCCGCGTGCGGGAACGTTTCCCATTGAGGGCTCGAGAAGCAGCGCTCAGCGGATTGCGGGGCGTGCGCGAACCACAGTGCGCGAGGTGCGCGGGCGAGATCTCCGGCACCCGCCTCCGCCCCGCGGGCCCAGGGGCCTCCTCGCCCCCGACGCCCAAACCGCCCCGGGCGCCCGACTGCGCCAGGCTGGAATGGATCGGAAAATACGGTACACGGCGGAGCCCTTCCGCCCGCCTCCTCATCCCGCCCATCCTCCGACACCACGCTGTTCTCGCCTGTTCAGGCATGGTCTGCCTAACTCCCGCCCGCCCCGCTCCCCAGCCGCCATGCCGCCCCCACCTTCCCCTGCCGCCCCGCTGCCTCGTTCGCTCTACTGCCCTGCCCCCTCATCGCCCCCCCCCCCTGCACCGACTCCCCCTCCCCCACCGCCTACCCCGCCCCCCCGCACGCCTCCACCGCCCCGCCCCCGCCGCTGCTTCCCTTGCTGCCCCCCCGCCCCTGCCACCCCCCCCCCATCCGTCTCCCTTCCCACCCCCGCACCGACACCCCCATGCCGCGACGCCCCAAGCTACCGCCACCCCCTCCACCCCTTTCCCCGCCCTCGCCCGTCGCCCCGCCTCCCCCTGCCCCTCTCCGTCCATGTCACCCCCACGACCTTTATGTTACCATCGCGCCCCTTCGCAAACAGAGCACCTTGCCCATCCCTACCTCTTCCGACGACCTTCCTACCTTTCTCTAACAAGCCCGCCACCCTCTCCCCCGAACACCCGCGCTTCCGCCTCTCTCCCATTCCATCACTCCCACCGCTCAACACTCCTGCCTTCCCGCCGTCCCCGCCGCTCCCCCGTCTCACCGTTTACCACCCTGCCGCCTCCTCAACCCGAGCACGTTAACCTTCTCAACATTCTCCTCGACTCTCTTACCTCCCCGCTCCCACCCACTTTCATCTTTCCACGCCGTCCCCAATCTCTTCTGCCGCTCTTCCCACCACCCTTACACTTCGCCATCCCCGGCACGTACCCCGCCTCTCGCTCGCTCTGCTCTCTCTGCCCTGCCGCTCCCACTATCCCTTTTTCACCTCTACCCCGTCCACCTAAGCATCCCGCTCTCCCTTTTCGTCTTCCATCTCCGTCGCTCCTCACCATCCCCGACACCGATACCTCTGCCACGCCCACACAACACGTTATCAGCGCTTCTCCCAACCGTTCCCCCTAACCCCGGCATCTCGGCCCTCCCAGTCCTTGCCGCTCCGGACACCAGCATCGCCTCCACTCCCGCACACCCGCACCGTTAGCGCCCTCACTGCTACGTCCGCCTCCTCGATGCAGCACGTCCCTAGGAAGAACCAGTCTGAGGGCCACAAAGAAATACTATCGACCCTAGAAGCAGCATCTGTTCCAAGAAGGCGCCTCGGATAGATAATCGATTGCGAATTTGCTTCTGCAGCCCACACAGCCTTTTATTGGCGAAGCGAAAATACTTATGTCGTATTGGAAAGCCAATTCGTGTTTACATAAACAGTCAACGTCTCTTCGGTCACGGACATTCGGCAGAAAGAGACCAAAAGATTCTCCAAACAAAAGATAAATTACCTTTTCTACGTTCTAAATTGTAAGCAGTTGTAATTATTTTGATAATGAAGAAACCAGGTTGCAAAGCTTGCAATTCCGCTAACTAAAGAAGCGTGCAACATTTACTTTGTAGACTGCTACCAGAAATGCTGAATGCTCTACAGGATGTTGAGTGCAAGAAAGCTGGTCTGACGGCTTTCTGCCCTCGTTGAGGTTTAACGTTCTGCTTCACTTGCATTTAACAAGTCTTCTGTACACAGAACAAGCAAAGCGATTCCCATTCCCTTTTATTGGCATTGATTTTATCCACTCTCACCGCCTTTTTGTTACAGTTGAGAACAATTCTCACGTTAGCGGCTCACAATTGCACAAAATCATTATGTTTCTGGCTAATATAGGTATTCAGAAAATACACTTCAGAAATAATGTAACGTACAAATTATAAGCAAAAAAACCTAAAGTATAACTGTGCAGATACACTTTACTTTTTCTTCTTAATATTGCATTATTCTTACACGGTTACTTGGTAACATTTTCTAATAATTCTACAAAACTTTAACAAGGTTATATAGAAGCTAATTAAAAATAGTGAATATACCTAACTGTAGTGATATTCCTTGAACCGCATTCACGTAACAAAACGTGCCAGAATTACTGCATTAAAACTTCTCTGAATCTTCGTTCGCGTTTTTGAATAAATACGCGATCGATATTTAATTTTCTTGCGTCCGCCTCGTTGCATAAGCCATTGATAATTCGCAGCATTTCGCCGTCCTCTCCAGCGCGCGCTGTAAAACTGCGGATAACAACGAATGTTTTCTTGCCGATAAAAAGCGGAACGCGCGCCACAGACAGGCAGAAACGCTCTGTTCGAACGATAGGCCCATCCGGGGAGGAGTGGGGTCTGAAAGGGGGAGACGGTTTGGAACGGCGAAGGCAGCGCATGGACATGCGGAGTTGGAGAGGGGGAATAGGGTTTGGAGGCGGTGGAGGAAGACAGTGGCATTGTTGGAAGGCGGGCAGCAGGGAGGTAACATTAACTAGGAGGCAGACGGTTAGAAGGAGGGGTGACGATGAAGACGGACGGCAGAGGAAGTGAGGACGAGTTGCGGATTGAACGAGCAGCAATAAGGACGACGGCTGAGGTGGGGAGACGATACTGAAGGGCAGTGGTGAGAACTGGGCGTGGCGGAGACTGAATGCAGCAATGAAAAAGGTGGCTGTAAGTGCGAGTGGTGGACGGGAACATTCAGCAGTGAAAGCGTGCGGGGTGAAGGACAGTAGTCATGAAAACGAGAAGTGGTGAACAAGTTTATGCTGAGCGGCAATGAGGAAGGGAGTCAATGTAGACGGGCGGCAATGAGGACGGGAGGCAATGAGGACGGGCGTCAATGAGAACGGGCTGCATTATGGACGGGCGGCAATGAGGACAGCTGGCGGTGATGGCAGGCCTTGGCAATGACGTGGCGCGGTGAGGACGAGTAGCGACCATGAATGAGGTGAGGTACCCACCATGGGCGGTGGTGCGGGCTGCAGCAAGCGCGCAGCGGGAGGGCGGTGGTGAGGACGGCGGTCCGTGCTGTGGTGCGGGCTGCGGGCGGCGGTGTGGGGCGGCGGGCGCCGGATGGTGTGCTTCGCTGCAAAAACGGGCGCAGCGCCGGCCGCAGTGGTCGATTTCCGCGCGGGAGAGGCGCGATGCCAGGCTCGTGGCAAGGGGAAGAGGGGAGAGAACGAGCAAGGGAGTAGTGATGGAGGTGACGGCAAGAAATAGTGATGTCGGGGAGAAGAGGACGACGAGGGAAGAGGGGCGAGTGAAGAGGGGCGGGGGAATAGGG
>BOPP01000062.1:2140314-2152727 GCA_017312745.1 Gryllus bimaculatus
CACGCCACATGCCACGCCACATGCCACGCCACATGCCACGCCACATGCCACGCCACATGCCACGCCACTTCCGGTGCCAGCTCCGTCGACACCTCTCTCCGCGTTCTACCACCTTTGACACCGAATCCAACCGCATTTTTCTAATCTTCCCCTATCTTCATTTCTTCACCGCAATCACCTTCACCTCCCTCCTCCATTTTTGTTCCAAGTAAGACTTCGCTTCCGTCCTAGCCGCTACCGCCCTGCCTCTACATTTGCCATCGCTTCTCCTATGGCCAGCCCTTTCTGATGTTTTGTTTCAGTCAAAGTTTGGCGGAGAATTCTTGCGGTCGACTGTTCTGACAAGTAGTTTTTCCGTGGTTTCTCCGATCAACATCAGGCCAATGCCGGAGTATTACCCTACCAAACAGGCCACAGACCACGCGCCATTCTTCCTACCATTTCCCCTTACACATATACACTTATATGCGCTACACTACCACACATACCGGGAGACCAGTCGGGAGCTCAGAGCTTGTTTCAGCTGGTGGGAGATACCTAGTTGGGGTAATCCCCATCTGCCGACATGTAGGTCGGCGCTATATATCAACATCCGGCGGGAGAAAATCACACTCACAGTGTAAATAAAAAACTTGCACTACACTTACGGCACTAACAGCTTTGAATGCGCTCGGAAACCCGCAATAATCAGTCGGCTTTGTTTCCATCCCTATCTCCACATCCATTACCTCCTTCTATATCCTCAATCCACCGGCTCCATCATCATCTCCGCCTCAAACAATCTATTTCCATCTCCTCTACCACCACCACCACCTCGGCCTGTGCCTCCGGGCCGGCCGGCGCGGTTGTCGGATCATCGGCTGCGACTTAAGAAAACAACCTAATTGAATTACCGTGTTACTCTTGCGCGTATTTGCCCCCATTAATGACGCTTCCTCTTTGTCGCCGAGGCCGTGTCTCCGGCTAATTCAATATTTATCCGCTGGAGTATCTGGACTTGCAAAGTTGCACTCGAAGAAAGGAAAGTTTGTGCTCCGTGAATTGCGCGATGAGATAGCATCCTCAGGGTGATTGTATTATTCATACATGGTTGCCTTTACGTGACGTTTGGGAGCCTTGGTTTCTCTCATAGCCGTTGTGCGCGATGGTGAAGCGTTAGTTGTATTCTTTTTTTTCACAACTTTTCGGTTGTGAATGGATTGTTCGACGTATGTAGGTTCTGCTCAGATTATTAAGAGATTTCGTTCAGCTGCTGACAAACATTTCTGAGAATAACGAAAGCGACAATATTCAATTTCGGTAATGAAAGGGATATTAAATTTACGGATGAGGTTTTCAAGTTAACTTAACCAACGACGTGAATTTTTTACAATTTATATAATTAAACACTCTGAAAAACTTTTGCAATGACGGAGGTGTTAGGGTGTGGAATTAGAGAGAGAAAAAATTCGTAGTCAGAGAGACTCGTGGTTTAATATTTTATGACTATATATGGTCAAACTGAAGCTTTTGAGAGAGATAATTAGTTTTTGCTTTATTGAATTCCTCTAATCTAATAACAAACGAGAGTGCACCGAAAGAAGGATTAAAATTCAATCTGATGAGGTAAACAAAAATACAGGTAAAATGCGTCCCTTATCTGCGCGACGATTAAACGATTTGGGAGTTCCAATATGAACCATTCTTCAGCGTTCACATGTTTGGCGAGCGACAATAAATCGTGTCGAATTAAAGGAATCTATTGGATTAGTTCTATCGAACTCACCGCGAGGCCCACAGCAGCGGGTTGAGTTTTTCCCCTCTGGAAACTCCCAGTAGAGGCACAGGGAGACAGCTCTGACCAATGCAAAACCGCGCCAGCTGCGTTCTCGCGACTTCCTCCCTCCCCCCGTAAACCCCCACCCCCACTCCCTTTCATTGTCCCTCCGCCAGGTCCCGCAACCCGCATCGCCCCTCGCCTCCACCTACAACTAAAAATTTTGGTCATTACAAAAAGTGCTATACCAATATATCCTACGGGAGAACTCTAGAAGTAATAATAAAAATTATGAATAAATGAAAAGTCTAAAAAAAATGCTTCGAATATCAAACTGTTATTTTTTATGACGGAAATAAGAGGAGTAAAGGCAACAGAGTATTACTCGAATGGACGAAACGTTTATTAAAAGAGAGTTAAATGCTAAACTTGTAATTATGGAATTTACATTCATAATTCTTGTGAGTACAGATTACTTCACTTACGAGAGACGTATTTCATGAATTGTGTGGCAGTACACTACCTAGAAAGAGGATAATCTCATCAGAAATACCTTCGTGTACTGTCGATTCATTCATACTTTGTGGCGTTGATCCTAAACTACAAGAAGACGCTGATTAATAAAATACTTTGTATTTTTGCTGAAAAATTTACTTGTATTATGTTTTTTTGAACGTACATGTGTAGAACAATGTGGTAATAAACATTATTCACGTTGATTAGCTAAAGCCTAAGCTGACAAAAATGACATCTCTTGTGAAATAAGAGATATTAGTAGAACAGTGTGTATAACATTTTGGCATATCGTCTCCGTTTGAAATAGTTCAATATCATAATGTAATAACATGTCTTAGATACTTGTTTTGTAAATAACAATAGTGGATATTTGTTTCGACATTTATGTATAAAATATAAAAATTGTGATACATCAATAATAATTTTGTATTGGACCTTATTAAAAGAAAATCTTTATAGTCGATAGGTACGAAATGATGATTTCTTTAGAAACAAATTATTCCTCAAAAGACGTTCACTCAAAGATGTCTACGTTTCATAGAAAATTCTTTGAAATGCGAAATTAGTTCTTATTTAAGTAATTAGAAACGTGGCAATGTTCCATATGCAACAGATGCTTTATAGCTGTGGGCTAGATTAAATATTATTGCCCTATTTCACTTCTGCGATTTTAGAATCATTTGTATACTTCCAAAGGATTATCCATGACGTTCATTCCATTATGGAAATAATATTTTGTGTACAACTGAAAATGTTCTGGGAATTCTTTGTTATCTTTTTAAAAGCAGATGCGTGCATACAACTTAGCAAGATGTAAAATGATAACTATTTTTTATGATGTGGTTTCAATACACCTGGTCAACATATTTTTTTAAAGATCCCAAATAGTGTCGAAATTTGAAATAAAGAAATTACTTGTTAAAAAATACAACTGAGACTGTTTTATAAAGCAACTGCAAGTAAATAAAAAATATAACACTCGTAAATATATTCATTAAAAAAATAGTATATATAAAATCATAGTAAAATATAAGGTATTTCTACCCCTACCCTATTTAAATACTACTACAGGTTGCCAATGGACCAATTCTCACAAAAGCATACTTTTATGGCAATATGTGGTTGAAGTATCATTGATTTAATTTTGGCCCACTGTTGGCGAATCTCATCGCCGCAGACACTTCCCCTCAGCACCCCCGTCACTTGGTCCTTCACCCTACCACCTGGCACGGGGCCCTCGCCGCGGACTCAACCCACGTGCCTGAACTTTCGCTCTTCGCTGAGGAAGAAGCCTCGGGATAGGCGCAAAGTTTGCCCGCATCTTGGTCTCACCTGGCTTATTTCCTGAGCTCGTGAAATATATTTTTCATTCCTCTTTTCCGATTTGGGCGTCGGGTTCCGCCCTTCCTCCCTTCCCAGCTTCCTTCCTTCCTTCTTTCCCTGAAACACCTTTGTAATTCTGGGCAGAGAATCGCCCGCTGTACTTTAATGGCAAATCAATTTATCGGAAATTTGAAGCTCCGTGAAAGTTGTAAAACACCAAAGTCGACGAAAGGCAAACTTTGTTAACTCTGTGATTGGTACGCTAAGTGAGCAGTGACAGATAGGAAATTCGCTAACAAGTAGAAGGAACGTCCGTAGACACTCATGCCGTCCTACAAAACTTGCCGACGGCAGAAGGGAACTTGGCGAAGTCGAGAGGCGGGGTGGGGTGGAAGAAGTGGGGATCCCAGACGTCCAAGATTGCGCCGGAATGAGACGCTGCGCAGATTCACGGGGCTTCTAAAGGAGGTAGGTGGCTTCTTCGGGAAAGTATCTTATTAACTAAATTGGATATGAGAAGATGTAACTTACGAACATCTCCTTATTGCGTCTCCTATTCAGTGGATGCATTATCCCATAATGCCTGGATTCCGTCCTTAATTATACATTCATACTGGCCCGGTTCCTTTGTGTACTCTTATGAAGGCTTATTCTGGGGACACACTTCTCAAGATTATTTGTCAAGAAGATGCAAGTAAGATACCGTTATAATTAATCCTTAAATTAGATTTATGTTTCGAAATTAATACATCTCTTCTAATTATAATGTACAAAAGAATAGACATCGTATAATAACAAAGGTTTTTAATTTTTATCACGTGGATAACATACAATTGTATTAACATAATAAGTATGCAGGAACATTCTTTTGGATGGAAACGCATGCTTATTAATTTGACACACAGTAATAATATTTTTCATTCATTATTTAATATATTCGTAAATAAATAATTTGTAAAGAATTTAACTCTAAACCTGTATTGAAACTATTTATAACAAAGATGAATAAATGAATAATTAAAAGCACAATAATATTGAATTATATGAAATAAGTTATGTTAATAGCAAAAGCAAATTAGAATGGTATCGAAGTTTAATTAAAGAGTCAAACAAACCTTCATAACAAAAAACATAATTTGACAAATATTTGATATTTAAAAGTCTGTGAATAGTTTATATTTTCCTCGGATGTGTTGCTTGTTCTTGTAAATAAATCCTTGTGAAACCTTTCTGTTTTTAATAATAAATTATTATATAAATTGTGCATTTAATGCTTTGATTTTCATCAATTTTCAAGAAGATAATCTGGATATCATTCGTATCTTCTATATCTGTTGTTATGACTTTATGCTTATGGAAATTAGGAAAACACCGTATTTAGGAAAGAATACCGTTTTCTATTTAAAGTCCAAACTTTGTTTATCAAGAGGTTGTAGGCATAACAGAACGAAACGTCCAATTTACAGCCACCAATACAGAAACTGGTATACCCTGATTTAATTGCTTCACATCATAATTAATTATTCATATTTACTTCTTTATTGAATAGTCAAGAAAGCTTCAATAAAAGAAATAATTCATGAAAACAAAATGAAATATAAAGATGATTAATAAATTCATATTTTTCTAAACATTAACTGCCTGCAAATATTCACGAAAATAAAAGTAAGCGACGATGAATATACTTTTGCAGTATGAGCTGAAATCACAATAATCGTTTGAACTGCTTTTTGTTTATTTTCGTTTGTCAATTTGTTTCCCAAAAACGAGTTAATTTCAGATGCCACAGCATTTGAACAGATGTCATTTTTATGTACTTCATTAGAACTAAATTTACATTGAACATTTTAACCTCTTTTGTTCTAAAAACTACTGATTTTCACATCCGATAGTTAGAATTCGCATCGATGACGCATGCTTAATTCAGGGTAGTTGTGCTCGTACAGAGCCGCGTTGAAATTCCACCCGCGCCGCGCGCGCCGCCTGTGGGCGAGCGAGCGCGCGTGCCGGCGCCGCGCGCGTGATCCGACGCGCGTCAGGAAGTCGCACGCGACGACTGCTGTGCGTCGCGCCGCTCCGCCGCCGCGCTGTCATAATGGAGTGTGAAATAGCACTTATTATTAATATGGTAATTTAACTATGCGCAGTGCGTGCATGCGAATAGTGTGCTGCATAATTTATCGGCGGCAGCGGCCGCGTCCTCTCGGACGCCGTCCTCGCCGTCCTCGCGGGCTCCTCTGCCTCCCGGGCACGCGCCTTCCGTTTCGTTGCTGTCTCTGTCGCACCAACGTTCCCCACCCCTATGCCATCTCTCTCACTCGTGCTGTTCCTAGCATCTCATGCATTGCAACCTACAAATATGAATACGATGGAATCGGTTATTAATTAATCTCTTACTTATACTTCGATTTATTTGTAGTTGCACTACGTAAGTCAGCTGTTACGGAGTCATCCAATATGACGCTTGAATGTCACTATGGTGACGTTCAAGCTCCCAGATTAAATGGTTCTGTAAAAGCTGATTAAACGCCAGCTACTATAAATAAATTGTAAGTTATAAATTATTATTTATGGCGGCTTTGGTGGTGTAATGGTTAGCGTTTCCGACTCTTTTCGGGCTGAAACATAATGGAAGCCGTGGGTTTATAAGTGCGAAAAAATCCGTCTTACGCCTCCCTTCAGAATGGAAGTAAAGTTGTCCCATGTAGTAGATTTACTGAATGTAAAATATACTCAAGGCTAAAAAAAATCTCTGAGCAAATGTCTAGTTGCTTGTATGTCTCCTGAGTGTTACCTTCTTTTGCTGCTACATGTTGAAAGGTGTGCTGATGATCTGAGCCTTGCCTCGTAAAGTAAGGTTTAATAGAATAGAATAAGACAATACATTTTTATCGATACAAATTTCAACAATTAATTTTAATATTTTTGTTAGACCAAAATAATTGGCAACCTGATACTGCGTAAACTTCCAAAATAATACTAGAAATGAGGAAAAATTGGGAAGTACAAATTTAAAATTAATAAGTATCGCTTTATATTGACTTTCAAGATCGACGATTGACTTCAAAACTAAACTGCACAGTTGCATTTATTTGATTATAAATACAACTAAGCCACGTTGCAATCGGTGAATTATAGGATCATTGCCACGAAATAAGGAAAAAGTGATTTCAAGAGTAGAAATCATGATTTCACGATATGAAAAAAAATCTCTTTAGTCGTCACGTAATGAACTTGGCGAATTTCTGAATATATAAAAGGTTCTGTTCATTTCACTCGATCAAACAATTTCTTTCAGCGTCAGAAACCATTGAAACGATCCTGACAGTCGATGTTTCTTACCGAAATGAGCATCTCTATCTTCCGCGTATCCGCGTCTCTTCCACAACCCATCTATCTCCTCCGACTGCTCCCCCCCAAAGCTCCGCCACCCCCGGCGTCGCCCTCATCCCCAGCGAACTCCCGCCGCCCCACTATTACGCCCGCCGCGCGCGCCGCAACTGTCGCCGTAACGCGGCGCGGGCCCCGCAGCGCAGTCGTAAAGCGGCGTTCAGCCGTAAACCCGGATCTCGCGAAACCCTCGCCGGGGCGGCGTCGCGTCGGGCGCCGGCCGGCGGAGGAGACAAGCGGCGGCGGGGGCGGCGGCTGCGCAGACACGCACGCCATGTGAGAGTGAGCGGGAAGGGCGGGCTGGCGAGAAGGGCGGCAAGGGCGGGAATGGCGGGCGAAACGCCGGGCAGGCGGTTTCGAGCGGCGGGCCGGGTGGGTGACGGCGGGCGGTCCGGCGGCCGGCGTGCCTGGTCGGCGCGCGGCTTGGTGGCGGTGGGCCGGTGGGCGGGTGAGGTGGGGTTTGTGGTGGGCGGGTGGGTGGCGGTTTCGTGTGGCCGGCGGATGGGTTGACGCTATTTGTGTGTGTGGGTGTTTGGTGTGTGGGTGTGAGTAGCTGGGTGGTGGTAGGTGGTGGGGTGGGCGGGGGGCGGGCGGGTGGGAGTGGGTGTGTGGGTGTTTGGGTGTGGGTGGTAGGTAGGTTGGATGCGGCGGGCGGCGGGCGGGGCGGGCCGCGCTGACGAGTGAGTCGTGCCACCAATGTGAGGGAACAGAGATAGCAGTGCAGAGGGGTAATTAAGAGAAAAGGACAAGTGTGAGAACAGAACGAACCAAAAGAATAGAGGACTGACCCATAAAAAGAGCCATAG
This sequence comes from Gryllus bimaculatus, assembly GCA_017312745.1. Classification (NCBI taxonomy): domain Eukaryota; kingdom Metazoa; phylum Arthropoda; class Insecta; order Orthoptera; family Gryllidae; genus Gryllus; species Gryllus bimaculatus. The sequence continues at coordinate 2,148,106 of BOPP01000062.1, forward strand.
CAGTTTGCGACTTGAATGTGTGGCGTGTGGGTAGTGTGTCGTTGTTGTAGAATTGAAGTCGGGAGAAGAGGAACAGGACAAGGGAAACAGAACGACAGTTAAGGATAGAAAGCCACAGACAATGATAAGACGAGTGGGAGGTAAGAGACGAGTGTTCTGCTGTCTGTTTCTGTGCACGCGGGGTGGTTGCGGGAGGAGTGAGAGGTGGATGGGGAGGGCCGATTCGAAACTCAAAGCTGATCAATCTGAGTGGTTGTGGTGGAAAGGCGGCCACAATGCTAGAGTAATTCAGTCGAAAAGGAAACGGTGATTGAAGAAACAAAGAAAACCAAGAGGGGAGAATGTAAAAGAGCAAGTAGATTACAACACAACGAGGAGCAAAGTAGTTATGAGTCAGGTGGTACGTGTAAGTGCAGGAGTGGTACGTGAACGTAACCAAAAGAAGACGCGTCATTAGAGGCACACGATAAACCGCCAGAAATGGATGAATAGGTGCAAAGTGAGGGATACAGAGCTCAGTAAGTTGTGTGTGTGTGTTGTGTGTGTGTTGTGTGGTGTGTGTAGTATCTGTGGGTGTGAGGAGAGGAGACCGACGGGATAGGAAATGCAGAGAGATCGAGACGAAAGAAACTGTGTTGGCAATGAAAGAAAACTAGAAACAAACGGTGTTTGCGTCAAGTCAAGTGATTTAAAGAAATGCAAACAATGACCCCCACCAAATAATTATAACAATTTACAGATACATTTTAATTGTAACGCCGAACAACTCGAAAAATTTATAAACCATTGGTGAACTATGTATTACTTAAATATAATCAATGAAATTTCAACCAAGAGACTAATAAGTGTGCTTCGTCGATATGGCAAAGAGAGAAATAACATGAAATCTTGAATTGGAACAGCGTTAAATTAAATAATACAGGGAACATAAAATAGAGACGTAAGAGTAGATATACAAAGATGTCATACGACTGTGAAATAAAAATTATGATGTATCAATAATTTACCATTCCCATGAAAAAAAACAAATAATAAATTAAACTACTTAAAAAACACAAGGGAGAATCCGTAGAAGAAAGGAAAAACATGTCATCACAAATACGGATTGCAGAAAGATTCCTTCAGATTCCGTTTGTGGTTATTGAAGAAATGAAAAAAAAACGCTGAATAAGGAAGTTAAACCAACTGAAGAGCAGCGATGAGATTGAGCAGTGCGGCGGGGGCCGCCGGGGCGGACGAAGGGAGTAGCGCGGCCGCGATACCCAGGGTATTACGCGCCGCTGCTGCCTGTCGCGGAGCAGCGCTCCGTTCATCTTTCCGGGCGATCTGTTTTACGGGCGGACGGCGCCAGGCGCGGGGGAGAGTTGGGGCGGGACGTCCGGACGGTGCGGACGCGAATCCCGGGCGGCGGGGTGTTTGGCGGACGAATTGGCCGGGCGAGAGAAGAGAATGCATACCGTGGAGGGATGGCGGGGAGTCGGACAACGAGAGGACGGAGAGGGCGGTGGGCACAGGGGACGGGGAGAGCCTGAATGCGGCGGATGGGGAAGATAGATGGGGACAGGCGTGTTCGGTGAGCTGAGAAGTGGAGGACGTGACGATGTAATTTCTCTGGATGAGTTTTGGCGGGCGGGGCGGGGAGCGGGCGGAGAAGGACTTGTGGCCTGGGCGAGGAAAGGCGGTGAGAGACGGGTAAGCGTGGAGGATGCGACCATCGCGTGTCCGCGATGAGAGCAGACAAGCGAAAGGGCGCAAAGTTGATGCGAGGCTTAGAGGGGGCGCGAACGCGGAGGCACGTGGCCTGGCGGGGACAGCTGTGAAAAGCTGTTAAGCGGGGCGGTTGAGTCGAAAGAGCAGGAACTTTAGAGTGGTTCGCATGTCGAAGGCGGAAAGGAGCAAAGTGGTGGGGGCTTATGGACGGGGCGTGTGGGTGGGGCGGGGAGGCCGGCGCGGGGCGGCCGGGCGTCGCCTTCCCTCCGCAGCTGCCCGCGGCCCGGGGCGTGGCGCGCGCGCCGGCGGGGCGGGGCGGCGTGCGCACCGCGGGCCGGGCGGGACGGGCGCGGCTCGGCGACGGCGCGAGCGCGGCGGGCGGCGCGGGCCCGAATCCGCGTCTTGGGGCGGGCGGGTGGCGCGGGGCTGGGGAGGGCGGGCGGCAGGCCTTGTTGGGCGGGCTGTGAGGGAGAGGCGGGGCCGGGCGTTCTCGTGGAATTGGGCGCGCGGCTCCAGCGGAGGAATCGCGACGTCGCCGTAAGGCGCGGCGCCCCGGGCGCGCAACCCCGCGTATATTTCACGGGGGTTTACAAAACACGTGTTGTCGCGTGTGTAAATGGCCTCTGGGTAATACGCGCTGAACCACGACGGCGTCCATTCCACCTCTCCCGCTCGTTCGCCCCCACCTCCACTACCGTCGCCTCCGCTTCCACCTCCACTTCTACCTTCTCCCGCGCTCTTACCTCCTACTCTTCTTTTGCTATTACTACCGCATGCACCTCTCCACGACCTGCACCTCCATCCCACATACTGCAGCCTTCCTTAATGCGTCCGCTTCTACCTCCCATTCTTCAATCATTGTCTGGAGGCGAATTCTAGCGGCCGGCTGCTCTGATCGATAGTTTTCCGTGGCTTCTCAGATAGACACCAGGCGAATGCCGGAGCAGTACCCCAATAAACGGGCCACGCGATCTTTCCCTCCTCTCCCTTGTCTTATCCTCTCCCCTTATACACACACTTGCACTAACTCGCACTACACAAGCACACATGCCGGCAGACAGGACAAGAGCATAGACCTTGTCCCGTCTGTGCCCCGTGGGAGATACCTGGTTGGGGAAAACCCCGTAATCGCTGGTAGGTCAGCGCCGGATCTGACCACACAGTTCGGGAAATATCACCGCCACCGCACGAGCAAACACATGTACTACACTTACGGGACTAATAACCCTTGTAGTTGATGAGCCCGGAATCACTAAAACCATCAATCAATCAATCCACCTCCCTCTCCATTTCCACCTCTGCGTGGACCTCTCTTTCCCGCACAACCCCATCGCCGTCTGTTAGCGCTGCCGCCGCCGCCGCCGCCGCCGCCGCCGCCAACGCCCCCGCGGCCGCGCAGGCGCGCTCGTAAGTTTCGTCGTAATCCGCAGACAGCTGGTCTCCGGCTACGCAACGAAGTGGCGGAATCGCGCCCACATGCGAGACGGAGATCGGGTGATAAGATGACGTTGGCCAAACGAGAGCGATTGCCTGGCACTTCCGTAAAAGTCGAAAAGGACATTACTTTAGTGTTAAGAAACTATTGACCTTTTCAAAACTGAAAGAATGCTTGAATCTACTTTTGCTATACAGGTCATTTCATAATCTTATTAAATAAGTTCTGAGTACTTTGAATTCAAAGTTTACACCAAGATTTCCACTTTACAATACAAACCAATTATTTTCTAGAACGATTCTCATTAGTTTGTCGACAAATCCAGTTGTTGCCCATTACAAAAGCTGAACCTACATGATTTTAGGTAGGTGGTGATAATGCTTTAACAAGACTGTAGATATAATAGCTCAAAAAAATCTTTGCTCTTCCCCCAAAAATCTGTAATGACTTTTAGAATTGTTCATGGCTTTCTAAGATATTACCTAGAAAAGTTTTTAATTCGCAATTCAATTCAAGAAAACTTTGGATGGTTGTTGGTCACAGCAGATGACGAAAAAAGATTGTAATTATTGTCAGGCAATGTCACGAATGCGTAGATATACCGTCAGTAACAAAAGTAATATAAAAACTGTAAAAGGCTTTTTTAAATACAAACATTCATTTATTAATATCGAGTTGTCAATATGTTTAATTACAAATTTTAATGATTACAGGCGTATTGTTTCGTCAAATTTAATTGCCGCGCTGTGCGCAAAGCGAGTGTAATTGAAGAGCCTGGTGAATATGATCAAATTAAAGTTATTTATAAAACTGACAAGAGGGTTAACGATGAATTATATTATAATTCTTCACTGATTAAAACGTACCCTCTAATTAAGTTATAATCAATATTGATGGGAAATAAATAAACTAGTTTATTTATTTGCGTCAACACAAAGATAATGATCTACTAAAGTTTTCATACTTGTGTCAAAAGACAGAAGACAACAATATTTCTATAATCTGGAATAGTTTTAAAGAATTTGTTTTTGTGTTTTGAATATCATAGACTAATTATACATTCTCTTCATGACATTTTATTTGTTCAGAACTGTTGTTTTAAAAAATTACATAGGTTCCTGAAACCTAAATACTACGATTCATTACAATTCTACATCATTTTGGTAATTTCTGGGAATTTTTAAAGCACAATACGTTTTTAATAAGACCACCAAGAGAATGAGAACAATACGTAAATGGAAATGAGAGATTTCAATCAGCACAGCAATAATCACAGATGGTCGCTAGAATTCTCATCCAGATTGCGTAGAACCTGATTTTTAGCATGTCAAAAATCCTGCCACAGTCGGAACTCTAACCTCAGGACGTCCCAGTCCGAGGCACCCCAGTGACATCAGCTGTTACCCTCAGCCTCCTCAGAGCGGGCGCCTCCTCAGAGCGGGCGCCTCCTCAGAGCGGGCGCCTCCTCAGAGCGGGC
>BOPP01000062.1:2158191-2170243 GCA_017312745.1 Gryllus bimaculatus
GGCGGCGGCCGGCGGCCGGCGGCCGGCTGCAGAACAGCACGACAAACCGGCTTTTAGATTTATAGAATTATTCAGTAATTATTATTTTCGGGTGCATCAACTGGTAAGGTAATTATTCCTGTAGGTATAGTACATGTTTTTTACTCAAGAGTTGTTGTGAGATCCGGTGCCGACCTACCGTCGACAATCGAGGTTTTCCCCAACCAGGTATCTCCCATCTGTTGGACACTGTCCCAGCCATGACGAGCTCTGAACTCCTGACCGGTGTTCCGCAATATGTGGTAGTGTACTGCATGTAAGTGTGTGTTAGAAAGGGGTGAGGATAGGACAAGGAAGAGGAAAGGAAGATTGGTCCGTGGCCCTCTTTTTTTAAAGTACTGCTTCGGCATTCATCTGGTGTTGATTGAAGAAACTACAGACGGCGTTCCATGAAAATCAAGTACTAATCAGATGTACACGTAAGCTTCCGCGGCTCGAATCCATAAATTCTCTGATATCCGGGAGACGCCTGCGACATGTCAGGCGAAACGTCGGCCTCCCAGCTAACGACGCGGCGTCTCCCGGATAGCCGAGAATTTAAGTACTGATCAGAGCAACCAGCTGATAGAATTCTCACCCAGACATCGAGTAGATTCGACCTAGCTGTCTAGCAACTGCCGGAAATCCTGGACCACAAACCTACCACCTCCCGGTCAGAGGCATTACAGTGACATCAGTTGATGCCCTGAGCCACCTCTCCTGGTGTGATTAACCGACTCACTATCGCCCGCGGGCGGTGGGTTTTTCAAGCGGTGCATCCGCCCACTTCTGCCCTCGGGATCCTTCAGGGTGGTTTTATTCCAAAGAGCTTCTTTCGGTGTCTTCGATTCTTGGCAGGGCTCCCATGCTCGTTACAGGTCTCATCCTCTTAGTACGCGTGGAGTGCTGGTTGCCAGTCAACTTGCAGATAGTGTTGTGGTAGAGTGCTTGCGAACTGGGCACTTGAATTATAATTGGATACTAAGACCTCTAATTGCATACTTCAAATAGCAATTGAGCAAAGAGCTCGTGATATGAGAATAGTGAAAATATTTGGTGGAATCTCTACAAATATTGAAATTATTCGTCATCCCTCATTTCCCTGTTTCTTTCCGAAGTTTTTTTGTCATGCAGACTGTAGCACTTTTGATGGCAGTAAATAATTCAGGACCCTACCTCCGAACACTATTTTGAAGACTTATTTTCATACGTGAGGATTCTTCGCAATTATTCATATAACAATTTAAAATGTGAAATTTTGTTAGTGTGAACAGTAATATTTAAAAACTGTATAACTATTATTATTTACAATAGCTTATAAACAAAGAATTTTTGTGGATTAATCCAATTTTATCGAGATAGTTTGGATGTGAATATACGCCAGTATATTGTTTCATTCAAAAAATCCTCCAATGTAGCATTTATCTTCCTAGACGAAAAGTCAAATTTGAATTGTTTTAACGGTGCGACATGTTAGTTAAAATAATAAATCGGTTACGTGAAGATAAAAGACGAAAGCGCCCTATCAAATGTTTGTTATCATTACTGGAACTGAATATAAAAATGTTTTCAAACAATTGACCCATTTTTCCTGTACTGTGATATTCCTTGAAATAATTTATCATCTACTTTTAAAATTACAAGCTTGTATGAGGTCACGCTTCTATTACATGTGTGTGAAGAAACAGAAGATATTCGATGGAATACTCGTAAACTGCTAATTATGTTCACCAGGGTCAATTCAGAAAAATTATCCTGTTAGAATTTTAAACGAAGTGAATTTTTTCGGCTCTTCCTGATATGCGGGACATAATGATGTCATGGTGGATTTTTGAGGGTTATATTTAAGTTCCAGTAATTTATAAAACGGAAGAATGTTCAATATTAGGTAGTAAACTAAAATACAAAACTTACTCTTCCATTTAAAAGCTAAATTATTCAAATCAACGTGTATTTTGTGAACCAAATGGGCTGTTGACAAACCGTTACACTCTTCTGTTGGATTTAGTAATAAAATACGAATGTCAATAGTCAAAATTACTTAATACGTTTACCACTCAGTTACAAAAAACCTGTTCTAACACTAATGGTTCGTAAGAATATCTCTCATATACTTAATAGAACGTTATAATTGACCTCATGAATTCAGCATCACTTCAAGAGATCAAGAACAATGAAACAATACCTCGCAAAGAAAATCGGTTGAATCGTTCATGTTGTAAAGTGCAATAAAGGAATTCGCATGTACGCAATCTCTCCAATAACATGGTCTTTCTTTTCCTACCGGTAGTCGGATACAAATAATGGAGAGTGGACGATTCTTTCTGCATAATAAACAACACGTCATGAAATGAATACCGCACACTGCAAAATCAGTGCCAAAATATTTCATAGCTTTAGATCATCATGTTGGTTTTAAGATTATAATTGTATCTTCGTGGTTTTTTTCTCTGGCATCAACAAAAGTCGAAACTTGCAAAAATAGTTAAGAAATCAAAATAAAAGATACAGGTGCGAAAAGTAAATAATATGGCCGCGAGTTCGTAAAAAAGTTACGTAAATCGGAAGGTGATAATCCCGAGAACCGGCGACAATTGATTTTCAACATCAGCTAAAGTCTATGTCGAACTTACGTGGCTGAAAAGTTCTCCACCAATCTTCAATTTCCACCAATCTCAGGCAATGCTGAAGCATTACTTTAAACAACGGGCTAATCGCACGCTATTCTTCCTTTTTATCCTATTGCCTCTCCTATTATTAGGGTTTCAGCATGAGGAGATAACCTACTTTGATCTTCGAGACAAACGTCAGATAAGAATAGCTGAGAAACCCATTACCCAACCCCCCAAAAATTAATAGAACATTTCCGGAACTTCATTTCACCATCAGCGCAGAGAGGGGTGGCTCAGGGCATCATCTGATGTCATTGCAGTGCCTCTGGACAGGAGGTCATAGGTTTCAGTTCCAACTGTGGTTCGACACTAGTTAATCAGCTAGATCGAATTTAGTCGCAGTCTGAAGAAGTATTCTATTGGAAGCTGGCTTCTCTGATAGGTAGTTTTCCGTGGTTTCTCTGATTAACACCAGGTGAATGCCGGAGCAGCACCCTAACAAACGGGCCACAAACCGAACCCAAATTTTCCTTTCTCTTCCTTGTCATATTCTCATCCCTACTTACACTTACACGAACATGCACTACACTACCACACATACCGGGAGACCGGTCGGGAGATGAGAGCTTGACCCGGCCGGATGAGAGCCTGACCCGGTGCCCCACTAGGGGGAGATTCCTGGCTGGGGAAACCCCCGCTAACCGACGGTAGGTCGGCGCCGGATCTCGCCATCCAGCGAGCGAAGATCACCACCATGTTACCCAAGGAAAATTATATACTACACTTACGGGACAAATGACCTAAGCCATTGACGCGCCCGAAGACACTAACAATCAATCATTATATTTCCGTTTTCAAGAGACTTCCTCCGGGTGATATTCAATAACTTTCGCAGCGGCTTCAGCCGCGGCGAGGTGCGGCGCTGACAAAAGAACGCGCGGGAGCGAAACCTGGCAGACACAGCCGCGCGGGCGTGCGGGCGCCCGCCGAGAAAAAATGACAGTCGCCTGGTATGACTCGCCGCTTTATTCACTTTTATTTTAACGTTCGCTAGAATAACAGCTACGCAAATACGGCGCACCTTCCACGCAAGGCGAGCGCGAGCGTGCAGGCAGTGAAGGGGTGGGGGCCGTGAAGGGCGGGGATGGGGGTGGAAATGGTGGAAAGAGTGGTGGCGACTGTATCCTACTTGTCTTTCACCTTGTATTCCTCTCATAGCTTGTCATACGTGTTTCCTTTGACGTCGTACAAAAACTAACGTCTTGATTTTCTTTTCTAGGACCGACAGCTGGTCGGCCTTTTATGTTCCGATGGGACGCGTATTCCAACATACAATAGATATGAACACACTTTCGCTCTCCTCTGATCTGGGGGCTGGAACTTGCGTCAGTTGGGATCAAAGCGTTGAGGAGATTTTTGTCACGTCGGCCCTTCATGTCGGGTACTTAATACTCTTTATTACCATAATTTACGAGAATTATGAATTATTTTCCATTCACATTATTACGTACATTAAATCGGAAGAGCAAACGAATGAGCGAACGAGTGAAGTATTGTTACTAACGATTGAATATTTGATAATAGTGCCAAAGTGGAAGAAGAAGAAGAAGTTTGGAAAACGAAAAAAACTCTGAGGAAATCTACCGCACACCCACCCCAATCATCCCTAACTATCAATGCTACCCAAAAATCTGAGCTCAGGGCTGTAGAAACTTTTTTATCATTTATTCTTCAGCACCTACTTTTTCTCACCATACCTGAGATGAATGGTTTTGATGGATGGGTAATAGATGATTATATTAATGTAATATGAATGATAGAACAATGTTGGAATGAGAGGAACGGGAAGACCCCGAGAAAACCTGCCGCAAATCCACTTGATCTACCAAAAATTTCACAATGCTCAGGATGACCAGTAAGTGAGAGCACAGCCCGCACCGAGGGTCGCTCTGAGTTTTTCGTATGCTACAGCATAGGAAGTTAGTGGTGGTCGAGGCGGGTTTATATCAGGTTTTCTCCGGGTTCTCCCGTCTTCCAAACTACCTATTCCTTCTAATTCCATCTTATTTAATATTCTGTCATAGATATCGTCACTTCATCATTCACTCTTCTAATTTAATACATTAAATGAGCTGAATTGGAAATAAATCATAATTCTCAGATTGGAAAATATTGAGACCAGTAAGTGGTTAGTTTGTTTCAAAATGTGAAAGCAAAATGCAGATGAAATAGGCTTTGAAAGTTACGGTAAAATAAGAAGTTGAGCAGATTGCGAGAAACGAGACGGCAGGGAATATGATAAAGCTAGTATATAAAAAGAATTTACCAGAATTCAGAAACCAGTTATGACAGACAGAAGCAAAACGTAGTCGGAGAGACGATTCAGTGAAGCAGGCAGAGAGACGGGTGATGCGAAGGCTGGAGGTGTGCCGAAAATATGAACAAAGCGATAGTAATAACACGCAGGAGACAGTCAGGCGCGGGGCGGAACGACAGCGAAGAGCTTCAAATGCAGCGCGGAACAAGCGGTGTGGCAGGGGGGGCGGGGGAGGGGGTGGCAGCTCAGGAGGCAGCGACTGAAGCAAACGGCAAGAATCGATCTTCCGCCCGGTGACTCTCGATGTCTCGCTCGCGCTCGCTGCTGGCTTGGCGCCTAGCAGATAAGCCCCACTGCCTTCGCCAGGATTTCGGCTCCCTGTCACTTGCTTGAAACGTCTGACCTACATTTCATCTCGCCCCGGAAAAGGGGCAGGGGGGGGAAGAGGAATCGTTCGTTTTAAGAAAACGCATCTCCCTCTCCACCGACGTCTCGGTTCGCCGAAAGAACAGCAGTCGAGTAATCTGCGTAAAGCGAGAACTCCATTCAAAAGGCACGGTAATGAAGCACTAGTCTTCGGACATTGAAAGGGGATATAGTTTCACGAATCTTTATCGACGTTTCCTGCAGCTTCTGCTGACGCTGGAACAAAAACGGTCAGCGAAGAATGAGGAGACGTTTCTGTTCCTCAGAGGGCCGAGGAGGACTGTTCTTGCTGGAGAAGTTCCGAAGAAATGTAGAGTCGGTTTTTATGCGAGATCGGCTATAAGATTTCTCTTCTTTCAAGTCATTTCTCTGAGAGGAAATTTCCGTTTAATGTTTCAAAGTAGGCGCCTGTGTCTTCGAAGTCGGTCGCACATATTTTGACACCCTAGGAGAAGACAAAGAGAGCGAATGAAAACTATGTTCCAATTCGGGTCGATTCAATAATATATTCGTCATTTGCTTGAGTAATGAAAATCAATCGTTATTTCTTGAATAAATATATTTCCGAAAAAAAAAATTATAGACACAATGTACGAGTATCAATTATTAAATAAAAATAGTTTTTAAAGCATTGCAAAATTGTCGTACTTATAATAAAATGTTATTTATTGTTAACAAAATGTAAGGAACATACAAATCTTCTATATTTCAGTTTATAGGATCATTTGTGCTTGCCTTCCCAGAGATATCGAATACATCTTCAATATGCCATTAGTAACTGAACCGTACTCATACAGAGATAGTACTTTCGCTATTGCATATTGAGGAGAGAACAAACAGCCTGATACGGGTTCTGAAATTTAATACAAACACTCAGAACAAAAATGCATAGTTTCATTATAACAAGTTAACGCTCTTTAATTACCCTGGTGTTTGCACTGTATTCCAAAATCAAACAAAACACTGGCACTTAATGGAACATTCCTATGGTTTAAAATGAGCAACTCAAACAAAGCCTCATACAGTTTTCATGAGAGTCGTGTGTGTCTCTACGGGAAGATTAGGGGGCGTAGCACCGCCCGACCGCCGCCGGCAGCAGGGCTGGAGAGGAGAGGGAGGCCCTTTGCGTAGAATGCCGGAGCGGCACGCTCTAATCCCTTCGGCGCTGCGTCGGCGGCGGAGGGCCCGGAGAAGGCGAGGAGGGTGGGGAGAGCGAGGAGTTCGGCAAGGGTGGAGAGGGCGGGAGAGAGGCGCGGAGGCGGGGAGGGAGAGGGCGGGAGGCGGAGAGCGATGAGGCGGGATGGCGGAGGAGGGCGGGAGAGGTGGGGAGTGGGGAGGGTGGGAGGGTGGGCAGGTTGGGAGCGGGGAGGGCGGGAGGGCGAGAGGCGGAGAGGGGGGGGAGGGGAGGTGGTGGAGGGGGGAGGGTGCGGGGGGCGGGTGAGGCGGGAGGCGGGGAGGCGGGAGGGGGAGGCGGAGGGGGAGGCGGGGAGGGGGAGGCGGGGAGGGGGAGGGCGGGGAGGGCGGGAGGGCGGGGAGTGCGGGAGGGCGAGGGCGCGAGTCGGGGAGGCGCGGCGAGGAGATGGGGTCGGGAGGGCGGAGGCGGGAGGGCGGGGGAGGCGGTGAGGGCGCATGAGGCTGGAGGCGGGGAGGTGGGAGGCAGGGGAGGCGGGGAAAATGGGGGGTGGGAGGGCGGGAGGGCGGGAGGGCGGGAGGGCGGGAGGCGGAGGCGGGTGAGGCGGGAGGCGGGAGGGCGGGAGGGCGGGAAGAGCGGGGACGTTGGCTGCCAAACGCTAGGGTTGCGGCCCGAATAAATCATGATTGCTTGGATCAGGAGGCGCGCGCCGCGCGCATGGCGTGGGCGATGGCAGGTGCGAAGCGGGAGACAAAATAGATGGCGTAGGTGGAGAGGAAGGTGATGGAAAAGCCTGTGGAGAAAAGATGACGAAAGAGATGGTGGATCAGGCTAAATAGCTTGAGCCTCGCAACAAATAAAGACATTTATTTTATTTATTTATTTATTTATGACGAAGGCGGTGAGGAAGGTGGTGGTGGTGCGCAGGGTATGACGTAGGCGTTGGAGCGAAGACGGTAGCGAAGACGGTGGCGAAGACGGCGGCGAGGTCGGCAAAAGAATGCAACTCGCTATCCATTCAGGCGGCCTTGTTGGTGGGTGGCTCGTAGAGGGGCTGGGCGGGACGGGTAGAGGGTGCGGTGCGGAGAGAGTGTGTGGAAAAAGCAGAGGGAGGGAAGTGAGTGCCTGACGAAAACTGGGAGTGGAAAGACTTTCCTGAGTCCCTGGCGAAGATGTTTAATTAATTATTGTGAAAAATATATACCAAAGTAGCCCAAGGTAATGAGCTGATAATAATAGTATTATTAATAATTAAAAGCGTGCTAAATATGCCAGTTGTTTTGTTGTAGATATGGTTAGAGTGACAAGTTCTTAATAATGCAATGAAAAAGAACTACTGCACAATTAAAACAGTACGTTAGTAAGGATGCAAAGAGAACAATGAAAGGAAATGATACTCTTGGTTTTAAGGCACAGTTACAGCTACAAAATGAGTGATCAAGTGTACAATGAAACGAAGTACAAGAAAGGAGATGTAGTGAGTGGTTTCTTACAAAATGCCGGTACAGTCTGGACAAGGGTAACATTCGTAAATGATATGAAGATTCTATCTGAGAGTCTTAAACTGCTTTCTGAGAGCCACCAACAGAAATGTCAATTGTGCAAATGCCGACATGTCTTAGTAGTGAAATTTACGAGACATGTTAGTGACGGCAAAAACAGTGTTAAGAGTTTTCGAATGCGAGAAACACAGAGAAAGGCTATGAGGTAAGGAAAACCCATGGCAGCAGATATTGTAACAACTTAATTACGACAGATAATTACCCAGCTAATTGTCTTGAAGCGAGGAATGGGTTTGAAATATCATCCCAAGATTGATAGCAGTTATTATGCTACCAGAGAAGGGCACTTGTTAATTGGTTGGAAAAGATAATGAAGAGAAAGAAGATTCTTCTGCGATACCAACTTTTTATGTATCACCATTCATTAAAAATGAAAGTTCAGGGATAAACTAGCAACTGAGAAATAGGACAGAAAAAGGAAATAAAGAAACAAAAAAAAAATGATATTTAAAACTAAGAAGGAATGTGAAGAGGGTGGTGTACTACCTCTGTGATTTGCTTTTCTTTTGTTTAAGCATTAATTGATAAAGTCAAGTTAGCAGTGCGCAATGCTTGGGTGTTACTCTTTCTAGAAAAAAGTTAGAGATCTCGTTTTAATCAAATACTCCCGTCAGTACTTAAAATAACACGAATACGTTAAATAACGTTTGCATACGAATGCCATTATTGTACCGGGATGACACCAATTGGGAGGAGAGGGGAGGGAGTCAACAACAGATACCAAAATAAATTGCAATAGAATTGAAGGAAGACTTTACGTATGTAAAACCTAATACTTGTATCTAGGGAGGCTCAACACTAACTTCCCGTGGAGGTGCCCAGGTTCGATTCACGGTCGAGCCAAAAATAGAGTTGTAACTTTCCTTTAAGATCGTCCCAGTTTCTGTAACTGTGTGACGAAGAATAGCTTACGCAGTCGGATCTTGCTAGTTATGGTGAAGGGAATACGTCATGTTCGCCTCACGTCCCTCTTCACCCCCAAAATGGAATTTAACTAGGCCCAGATGTAGGGGACACAGTTTGCTGGCCGACAAAGTCGGATTATCGACCCAAATGGCACATACATGTAAACCCTAAACCGAAATGTATTGAGCAATATATTACAATCATTGCAAGCTTATGATAAATTCTTTTCACATTTACAGAAATGGCAATGACAGGTACAGTTGTTCTAAACTTACATTTTCCTGAACTTACGATTCTGTATTTATTTAAGATCTAGTGTAACATTCACTATACTATCTAGGTCGACGGATTGCACAACCGCTATCTAGGTCGATACTACCTAGGATTCTAAAATAAAATAGCGCCGTCTTTATGAGGAGGCTTTGCAATCAAAACGCCGGTTCCCAAGAAACGATTTCGGATGGCGATGTTTTTTTTGTTTTTTGTAAACATCGGATAGGTGACGAAAAAAAACTTACTTGGAATTACGAAAGATACTAACAATAAAATTCATGAAACTGTAAATTATTACGCCAACAAAGATATAATAGTAAAATACGCGGGGATCTGACATTACCCTCTACATTGGTCTATGACAATTAAGTTTTCATTATCTCATTTTAATTGCATAACTAACTTCACATTACCCCAATATATCACCCCTCTCACTACTCTAACTTTTGTTCCACACAATTAACGTCACAGAAAACTACAGAACACAGGTACATCTTCTTCAAACTTCCTCGCGAAAGACACATAAATTGAAAGACCGAAAAACAAGCACTCAAAACTAGAATCCCAACTTTTAGTAATACGCGAACCCTTTTCACACCATTGCTCTCCCCAGTATCCCGATAAGATACAAAAAAGGAAATTAAGTTTGCATAACAACACATTTTATTACATTACCACTATATTCGCATTACCCTTAAATACCACACTTACCACCACTCTAGATGCAGAACTTCGCAATTAAACCCCTTCTTAGAAGACTCTAGAACCCAGAAACTTCCTCGAATTCCCCGGCAAAGGCCATTGAAATTGAAAATAAATTTCCTAGAGAAAAATAAAAAGCATCAAAACTAAAATACGAGCACCCGGGGTGCGTCCGCCGTGGGGAAACGGCCGCCAGCAAATCTGCATCTGCAAGCGCGTGCAGATAAACAGTAATAAAATGTGCCGATCGTAAAGATGGCGTTCCGCTGCTAGCGCCGCCCGCGTAGCCGCCTTCCGCCAGTAAATAAGGCTTGCGGCGGGCGTGTGTGGGGGGAGGGGGTTGCTGGGGGGCCCTCGGCCGCTTTCGCTGCGCCGCCGCCAGGGTGCGCGCCCGCCCGCGCTGCACGTGTCTGCTTTGTCTCGCCCCCGGTCTACACAACCTACGATGGCAGCCGTAAGTAGTGATGTGGCGCTATCGGCTCGGGCTTTCGCTGCCCGCTATTCGTGTCTTCTTTGCGAAAATCTGTTTATTGATATGTTCTGCTATTTTTATTTAAAATTATTATTCATTTCATTTATAATATTTATTTAAATGTCATTATTTATTCAATTTTTATTAATTATTTAACATTTTATTTATTTAAATTATATTGTGTATTTAAAGTGTATAATATATTTTCAATTATTTTGTTAATATTTATTAATTGTTCATTAATTCACTCGGTCTTTTCGGGGCCGCTCGCAAGCCCCGAGACTCTGCTGGGAACCTCTTAGTCCCAGCAGCCTCTTCTGTGGTAGGTAAGAATCCACGTGTAGAGTGACGTACGCTTCAGGAACTTCGATAGTTCGTGCATTCGCTTTCTGTTGGCTTCTTCAACAAGTTTATTTACTCATATTATATGTTTTATTCATATATTTATTTACATTTATTTAAATGTTTATATATATATATAATATATAGTATTATTATATTTATTATGGTATCACTTTATTGTATATTTATATATTACTAATAGTGGACCGAGTATTTACCAGTATTAATAATTTTTATTCAGTGTGCATGATAGTGAATCACTGATAACATATTAAAATAAAACAATTTTGTATTTAATATATTCAGTTAAAAACTCTTCGTTAAGTTAAACGCTGTTTACGAACTTGAAAATCTCATTGATAACTTTCGTTAATTAAACGAACACAAATACACGGAATAAAATCTTTGAACATGTTAAGCAGAAAGAAAGCAGAACAATAATCCTAAAAGTGAGTATACAAGATTCGAGAAAAGTCGAATACAAACCAAGGAATCAAATTCAGGTAATGTTCAAGTAACAGACGATTATTATTAATTATTAATAGATATCTACTATTATTTTTAATTATTTATTATTTATTTTATTTATTTATTTAGTATTTGATTTATTTGTATTTATTTATTTTTATTGATTATATTTATTTGTATTTATTTTTTATTATGTTATTTATTTATTTATTTATTATTGATATTTATTTATTTATTTATTATTATGTTTTATTTATGTTATTTATTTATTTATCTTATTTATTATTTATTTATTTATGTTATTTATTATTTATTTATTTATTTATTTGATTTATTTTCTAGTTTGTTTATTTATTTGTTAGTTTCGTATTATTTATTTATTTAGTTGTATTTATTATTTATTTATTTATTTTATTATTAGTTATTTATTTATTTATTGTATTTATTATTTATTTTATTTTTATTTATTTATTTTATTTATTTATTTATTTATTTATTTATTTTTGTATTTATTGTATTTATTATTTGATTTAGTTTATTTATTTATTTAATTTATTTATTTAAATTTTTAAATTTTTTAATTTTTTTTATTAATTTTTTAATTTTTTAAATTTTTAATTTTTTTTTTTATTTTTTAATTTTTATTATTTATTTATTATATTATTTATTTATTTATTTATTTATTTATTTATTTATTATTTAATTTATTTATTTATTTATTATTTATTTATTTATTTATTTATTTATTTATTTATTTATTATTTATTATTTATTTATTTAATTTATTTAGTTATTATTTATTTATTTATATCTCTCTCTTGT
>BOPP01000062.1:2180656-2235502 GCA_017312745.1 Gryllus bimaculatus
CCCTCGCCCTCGCCCTCGCCCTCACCATCCCCCTCGCCCTCGCCCTCGCCCTCGCCCTCGCCTCGCCCTCCCCGTCACGCCACGCCACGCCAGGCCACGCCGTGCCGGCGGCGGCCGCGGCAACCCCTCGCTCCCCAGCAATTATGGATCGTTCGCTCTTCGTGTAATTTGGGGAAAACGGCTCCGCGCGTTATAAATTAATCCACCTAGCTGCGCAGAACGCGCCGGGGAAGGGGGGACCGTGCCAGCGGCACGGCGCGGTTGGACGGAGGTAGAGGAACAGATGGGGAGGGCGCGGGGACGGGACTCGGACATGAGGGTGAGTGGGACCAAAGATCGCGAGCACGGGACGGGAGTAGGGACACAATAGGAGGGGAGAATGGAAGTCATAAAAGATGACGGAGAGTGGAAGGGTAGAGGAAACAATGAGAGGGATAAACAGAAATTTGCGAAGGTATGGGTAGAAACTTTCAGGAATCGGTGAAGGAATCTTTAGTTGTACTTCCACAGGTACCTAAAGAAAGCCAAAATTGTTGGCGGGAACGGTGGCAACAAGGTCAAGGTCATGAAAAAAACGTGATGGTGAATGCGAAATCTCAGGGTACATGGTTATCTTCACGTTCCAATGGATAATAATGGCTTGCCGGGAAAAGAACGAAATAGGGATGCAATTGCAATGGTAGGAGTGTCTGGACTAATGATGACCAACCGCGTTTTCGTATTTCCCTGGTCTGGAAGAGCTAGAAGAAGACGAATGTACAAGATAAGAGACGAACGAACCTGGGTAAGTGAATGGAAACGTTATGGGGATGGATGTGGCAGAGGTATCGATATGTGCAATCCCCTGATTGGTAACCGTGATGAAGTTGATCTCGAAGATACGGAGAGGAAGGTGGTGGTAAACCATTCGTGTGTGAAAACTTGCTTATGTGTGTCACCGCACCTTCAGCATTGTAGCTAGCGTTGCTGTCAGCATATATGTACCTTCGCAGTGTGTCGACTCAAACGTTTGCCACTCTATGTGAGAGCCAAACTACTATTGACGCCAACCGCAGAACCGTGTGGAGTACGGAGAAGTGGACGATATTTGCTAATATGTTAAAGCGAAGGTGATCAAGTTAGTGAATTGATCAACGCTGACCGAGCGTGTTTTTGTATTTAGGGTGGTCAGGGGCCAGTAAATATTACAGGATCTGAGAAGAAGAAAGCTGAGAATTGTCACAAACGAAGAAATGAAGAGATCAAAAGAAGGAGAGATGACAAATCTAAACGTGATATAAGTGGATTCAAGAAAGCAATTTAGCAGCAATCTTCACTTAAAAATTTAAGAAGATAATAAACGAATAAATGAATCAATGGTGAAACAAACGTTATAGGGTTGGAGAATTGAATTAATGGTGAGCAATTAGAAGAACTTGTGACAGATATAATCATGTAGGGAACACGAGGGATAGTAGCGGAAATTGTTTGACAAGTAAACGAGGTATGTTTGTAACATTGTAAGGCAGGGATAGCTTGGATTCAGGCGTCAGGTCGTACACATTCGTGTACTCAATCAACCCGATTTAGACATGACATGTAAAAGAAATAAAAGGAGATGTATATAATGCTGAAGAAGAAGAATAAAGAGAAGAAGAGCGGAAGAGGGACCTGAGAACGAATGGTGTAAACATGAGATACAAATCGTTTACTGTCATCTGAAGAGATGAAAATGAGGGCCATATAAATATTATGAAAACAAACCAGTACTGAAGACCTGGAAAGACAGGTGCTTCAGAGGATCGGTCTGTAATTGGTACGTGGGAAGCCGAAGCGATAGAGAAAAATAATTATGTAGTAGACGCGAAGTGATGTCGGTGGATGTAAAGGGGAAGTGTGGATGGCTCGGTTAAGAGCAGTCCAACCCGGTTCATTCTGTTGTTGCACCAGAAATGAGGTCAGAATCGGAGGAAGAGAAAGACTAAAAGTGTAAAACAAAAGGGGATGTACGGAAGAGTAAAAGTGAGTGAGGATATTTTCGTAATATAGAGGGGAAATTGTTAGCTGTAGTCATAATAGTGGCGAGTATTAGTGAGGCACAGACATTAAAGGAATATTGAAAATAGTGAACTTCGTGGACTGTCGTTGATCATTACGCGAATCACAAGTGAAGTGTGAATTAATCAGAAGTTTTGAGTTTTAGTGTCTGCTGACACACCAAATACTATGGTCATTACTACACACACAGACTATGGCCAGTAACATTTGTGTTATATTCCAGGAAGCGGCAATTTACCCTACTCTTACTCCATCCCCATGTCCTGAAACGTGAGATCCGGCGCCAAATTTGGCGTAGAAGAGTCTCTTCAGATATGCCCTACCAGAGACAAACTATAAGTTCCCAACTGGCTGCCGGTGTGTGGTAGTGTAGTGAATGTAAGTGTGAGTAAGTGAGGACGATGTGGGGACAATGTGGGGACAATGTGGGGACAATGTGGGGACAATGTGGGGACAATGTGGGCAATGTTGGGGCATTCGGACATGTGGGGGACAAGGCGGGGACAAGGCGGGGACAAGGCGGGGACAAGGTGGGGACCAGGTGGGGACAATATGGGGACAATGTGGGGATAATGTGGGGACAATGTGGGAACAAGGTGGGGACACGATGGGGACAAGGTTGAGGAACGGAAGATAGCCCGCAGTCCCTGACCCATTTGTTAGGGCACATCTCCAGCATTCGCGTGATACTGATCTGAAATTACCAACCAGACAAGCAGGTCCTCCTTCAGGCAGAGACTGAATCCGATTGAAGTAACAACTGCCAAAAATCCGCCACCGTCAGAATTCGAACCCAAGTACCTCGCGGTCCTCTACGCTGCAGAGCCAGCGCAAATACTGCAACAGAGCCATCGCAGCCGGCGATTAATCACGTGTCGGAGGGCAAGCGGGTAGGGGTGGCGTGGGTGGCGGGTCAGAGGGCGTCCGAAGGCGCACTTTCGTGTTCTTCGGATCGTTATGCGGGCGGCCGGTTCGATAACCCTCCACACATCTCGCCACCGCCTCCCTCGCCGCCTCGCCCGCCGGGTCAGCGCCTTGCGCTACTTCCCCAAGCCATGTGCGCTTGGCACCCGAAGAAAAATCCATTTAGGCGCTAACTCGCTCACGGAATGTGGAGCACTGCACGGAATCGCATCTGTTTCCTTTCGGAACTGCCTGGCTCAGACGGCGATTGGGAAGCTCTATTGCACAGAAATTTAGGTCTTTCTTTGTACGTACTTGCTGAACGAAAAGGGCATGGCACTATCTGATGTCGTCTAGATTTGATTTGCATACAAATAGATATAATTATGTCCTTTCTGGGCGATAAATAATAATGAAATTCGCGATTTAAACTATCTCTTTTAAGAAAAATGTAATAATGTAAGCCATCGTTTAAAACATTTATGTTGCAATAAGTTACACAAAACACTATAATGTAAAATATTATATGTGTATATTACCTTGCTGCTAACAGGAATAAATAATAATATTTCTCCTTTAACTGATAGGTTTTTAGTCATGCTCGCCAAACTTCGATCCGGGTCTATATTGGGTGAGACACCTCTATTCTCGAGTTCATGCAAGTTAAGAATAAGTTTCATATTTTACGAGTCTTGACTCTGCATGACTTTACATGACTCTGTAAAGTCAATAGTGAAGATGGGTGTCTTCATTCTACCCATCTATTTAATACTGATGTATTTTTAACTAATAATTCTATAATGAGTGTGTTTTATACCTTTTTATTTACTTCGATTGTTACGCTAAATTTATTTCATCAATTTGTAAAATATTATTGGTTACTTATTGAAGTAATCTATCATAAAAAATGCCCTTGAATATATCTTCTTTTTCGTAGAAACTAAAATATGTCCTAGTAATATTGGTTCCTTTAGACGAAGAATGTTCGAACTGTATTGCTCCGTTTGTTTCAAATGTATTCATCTAACTATTATAATATGACATATGAATATAAAAAATCACAGGAAGTATTAACACTAAGATATTAACGATGTGCTAACTCAAATATTCAAATATTGAGTCACTAATGTCCTTAGTTATGGATGAGGCTAAAAAATGAAAAAAAAGTGATCTAACTCGTTAGTATTATTATTGTATTATTATTTTTTGTCAATATGTAGGGTTGAATAAAGGAAGAGCATGGATACTCAAAATTAATTATTATTGTAATCTGATAACCAGATTTTAATTATTATTGTAATTTTGATCACCATTGGTATTAACGTGAGGTAGAAAATAAAATCTCACCTGTAAATCTGCACAATGCCCATGTGAACTGTAAATGGCCATGACCTTTTATGGAAGCTGCACTGGAATACGAGCTTTCTCTGGGAGCGCAGGCAAAACCAAAGCCCAGAAAACTGCATTACGTATGTATATTAGATGGCGTAATCCGGGGAGTTATTTCGTAATGAAAATGCATTGGGCGGGAGAGTATAATGTTTAATTAGAATTAGTTAAAAATCACAATTGAATCAACGGTATTGGAATATGGAATAATTTTCTAATGAAAATACAATCCCCATTACAGAGCACGAGCGAACGCATGATAAGCAAAAGCTACGAGGCATCCGCTAATGCAAGTCGCTGACGCGGTGATAATTAAAACAAACAGGGCCTGCTGGCACAACGGCGATTGTTACTAACTTTTAAACGCTATTTAATACCGGACGAACGTTTAGCCGGAGCGACTAATTAACATAATTTACGCACAACAGTTGCACGACTTTGCCGCCAGGGGGAGGGGACGGGGGGGGGCTGCGGGAAACTCCGCCGAAGAACACGAAGCGTCAGCACGCGCCGTCGCCCCCAGATGGCAGCACGCGCGAGAGGACGGAAGTTTCTGAACGCGCACGTCGACACGGGGCAGCCGCAAGCGCGGTGGAACAGAGCGGCGAGTCATTGTAGAGGACGGGTGGCTCACGCTAGTGCGGATTTAGTGAGCTTGACGTTCGGTGCTCAGGGAAGTTTACACTACTTTCTTGAACGCTGTCAGCTGGCAGTTTTACGGATGTTTATGACTATGCTGACCAATACTCCTAATCATCATATATATTAAAACTCTGATTTTAAAGGAAACGATTTGGATTGCTTTCCTAATCGGCTCCCAGATTTAAACAAGTGAACGTAACGTATGAAGTATCAAGTTTATTTGTACCCAAAATCTTTAGATTTACTTTTCGACTTGTTCTTGTATATTTAGCGCCTTAGACTCCGGTCTATGAACCTCATTTGGTGTAAATTTGGGATTGAACTACGAGACCTATTGGAGAGGAAGAAGCAGTAGCACAGAGCTTCGTAGTGGGGAGAGAATTCTAAACACATAGCAAAAAAACATTACAAAAGTGTAGTGTTTTCTTGTCCTCCTTTTAGGTGTTGCGCTTGTCACCTCAGATTATAGTTTTCGAGTTTGGCTTCTTTCCGTCAAGGTCAATGTCTTCTCGGTTTCCTCTTGTCCCTTCTTCACTTTCTAGTTCATAATCCCTAATGGAAATCGATTTAGTGTCATTATAGTTTGGTTTTTTATCTGGGGCTTTTTACAGCTTCAGGGAATGCCAATGTCGGCTACCCGCACCAAATAGTCTATATCTTCCTTATGGGGACACATATTAACCTTTACACTAGACACTCGTGCGGGCTCCTTGGTCTGTAGTCAGCAGACTCACAAAGTCTTCCTCAACAACACACATACGTGAAAGACAAGGTGCAAACAGGCCATGCCCACGCCGTGATTATAACCTGCAAATCTTCTGACCGAGGTGGTGAGTCGGCACATGTTCTAGCTACCTTGACCATCTAGGTCGGCATACTTGTTATTTAATTGCTCTATTTATTGGTTTTCCTATTTATTGGTTTTCCTATTTTTTGTAATTTTTTCAGACTTAGTACATATCGCCTTTTAGAATACTATTTCTTGACAAGTAGGGAGCATTTTAATGTGCTAGGCAGAAATTTTATCTATGCCGCGTGGAGTTTATTTATCTTTTCCTGCCCATGATTCGCCAACATGCGTGAATGCGTGGTTTGCAAATGTTGTTGAAAACATAAGCCATGTATCGTTTCAAATTCGGCTTCTTAGATACTAAAGTATCATTTCTAGTTAGTCTGACGCGACCATGTTGACGGTAATGTATAAAATTTACAAATTTAATTTAATGAAACAGCAATGACAGTTAAAACTATTGTAAAAATTCCCCATGTATATTTTTATAATATTTATATGTTTAGTTTGCACTGCCTCTTGTATTACTTATTTACGGTGAGATAAATTAACCGTATTTACAGAAAACAGAATTCACATTTCCACAACTTTCTCGCTGTTTCATTTCAGCATACAATTATTTTCATGCTTTCGTAAGGTTCACTTGGACATCATAAAATTCAACATTATTATTAGCCATTTTATTTGACCTTGTAACAAATTTGATCTATTCCGAACGATACAGGCCAAAATAAACTGGTTTGAGAATGATATGCACTTTTGGCTCCTATTGATTCATTCATGAGTCTAAATGTACATTTCATTACATTATTGATTGTGGGATAACAATCGATAATGAGAAGATACAATTAAATTGTTTGCATCGACGACAGATCTTAATCTTGAATGGGTAATGCTGTTGTGTTTGGTGACGCAGGAGTACTGCATTTCGTTTCAGAAAAACAAATATCATTGACGACCTACCATCATCAACACATCAGGAAAATTTGTTGGCGTATATTATACCTTCATTGTCAATTGATGGCTTAAACTTGTTATTCAACAGTTTTCTTCAATGAGATGTTTCGGTAGGAAGTCAAGGACTCGTGTTATATTTTGTAAAAACTACATTGACTTATAATAACTGAATAATTTGAGTTGTCATTTTCATTAACTAACCCACGTTTAAAATTGAGCTGTGCAATGTAAGAGGATATTTTGTGCTGTATCAATTTCAAACAGAATTATTCTCTCGAAATTTTCAGTAAGGTTTTCCAGTAGGCGTCGTTTCACTGAAATCATTAATTCCACTTCGAGTACATAGAAAAATGTAACATCACAAGTCAAAGGAAATGGCACTTGATTATAACATCACTAATAATGGAAACTGAAAGATTAAAACAATCTTTGTAATATGTAATATTATAATATTGTGTACTGTGTAATATTGTGTGACAACCCTCTCTGATTATGTTCTTCGAATTTAAGTTACCATTAGTAAATATTCGATATACTAAACAGACCGTACACGGAATTTTATTTTCCATCTCATTAGATTGTTCTTTGTTCTCCTTACCTTGTTTAGGTCGTTTCCAGGTAAAATTTGAATTTTTGGGAAACATCTCACTTTTTCAGAGAATCATAGAATTCATGCTCTGGGGATTTACATTTGTATTAGTTCGAAAGTCCACCGACGTTATATCCCGGACATGTCGGTCAGAGTCGCTGCTGGCTTTGACATACCAAGTTACATAATCACATGACTTGATGATGTCATGACGCAATTGAATTGAAATGACCAGAAGCCAATTTTGAACCACCAATATGAGCTAGGGGGCTAAAGTTGGGAAGTGTTTGTAAAGCTGTTTTTAGAGCCAGATCACTACAGAGAGTTTGAGGTTTCATTTAAACTTTGAGTAGTGATTTAATCTTAAAATTGGGACATCACCTCCTTCTACCAATTGGGGAAAGAAAGAAGAGGGCGTCCCTACGTTTGACACCGATTGTGGCATGCTTTAGATCTGACAATGGGGACTTCGAACATGTCAAAGTATAATTTTCGTGAAAAATGTCAGATAGAACCTAGTAATTTCTTAACGAAGTTGTAGTTTCTTTTATTATGTTTATTTCAATTTCTTTTTGTATTGTACAAAATGTAGACTTATAGTTATGATATATTACAATCAGATAATTGTAGTCAATTAAATATTACTATTACCATTACTATTATTATTATTATTATTATTATTATTATTATTAATACTAATATTTTAATATAAATAAGTGATCAAATTTATTATTATTAACATTCCTATAAAAACGATATTATAAATATGAGATGATAGTATAATATTTTATTGGAATGTCTCTATTGTATTTGAAGATTATTCGGAACTTGCAGGAATATTTTTTATGTTCATTTTATACGCTTATATTCTATTCTCGTGGTCGCAGATAAGCTAAAGATTTCTCTGAGGTCGTGCGTCGTGCGACCTCGGCGGAGGCTTAAGCGACACAGTCATCGCGATTACGGGGCTAAGAGGGAGCGATGCACCTTGAAACGCATGAGTTTCTTTTTTGACGTTCTCTCTTCATCTTTGATTCAGTGACCGAAGGATGTCACGCGTGTATGAGTCTCAGGAACGCGTGATGTTGTCAAGAGTTGGAAGATTGAATGTGAAATTTTATGAGTCTTTGGATGCGGAAGCTGTTTGAAGGTTTTTGACTTTCAGTAACGAAATGAGGATTTGTTCAGGACAATTACTTCCGGTCATCTCTCACAACTTCAAATAGACGGTGGGAAATTTATATTATAAAATAATACATTATTAAATGTACATTCATCTTGTTTCTAGCACGAACCAAAATCCACAACACAACACAACTATATTTCAGAAATATTTTGTAAATATTTTTCTATACAGTGCATAAAATAGCTATAGCAAACAATTTTAACTACAAACAACTAGAAATTATTATGTAATTGATTTGTATTTGTTCTTACATTTTCTAAAAGATTGTAGACATGTTAGGATATTATTTAAAAAAATATAGAAGTGATATTAGTAATTACATTCCAAGGTTTTGATACAATGTAAGCCATTGATTTTCATTATATTATCAGTTTTAAGTGTTCTGTGACGAATTTAATGACGAATAGATTCTCGACAGTTTGGGGGCCCACTTAATTCATTATGTTAAAAAAATCTCCCAGAAGCTTGTTTCTAATATTTTGCCACACCCTTCCTGCATTTCTTTCTCAAACATCCTTCACAACTCTACTGAAATATCACTAAGCTTAATGTACTCATTATCTGCAAATGAGGGTTAATATTTATATTATAATGTTACACCAACCTCTCATTAAATCCGCTAACTATATCTTCGAGTTAAATATTTACTCACGGGGCGAGTAGCGTGCTGGCGACCGCAGGGGTGCACTCGGTCGGCCACGCGGTCGTTGCCGGTACATCGGCGAAACTTTCTCTGGAGCGCGGCGGCGGTGGCGTGTGGGCGCCGGTGGCGCGGCTGTGGTCGGGCGGCGGCTGTGCGAGTCACTGCTCTTTCTCCCTCTGCCGGCGCGCGGCGGTAGCCCGGGGGATGACCGCGTGACGCGGCGCCCCGGCCGGCGTCCGATCAGACGACGTGTGCGGACGCAGCCAACTCCGCGCTGTAGGAAGCTCAGGGGAATTTGCTTCTTCCGCCGTAGGTCAAGTTCTTTACCATCCTCTTATCTTCAGCATTATAAATGTGTTTCTTTTGTTTTCTTCTCCTTTCCTTCCTTTTTGGTCTTCCCAATCTTTTCTTTTTTTTCTTTTCGTACGCTTTTCTTTTTTTATCTACTTTTCTTTTTTTATTTCTTATTTTATTCTACTACATATATTTCACTTCTTTTAATCTTCTCGTTCTTTTCATCTTCTCCTCACTTTCTTCCTCTTCCCTTTCTTTTCTCTATCTTCCTTTCTTCTCGTTCTTTTCTGAGTTTTCTTACTCTGTCTTCACACTTTATTCTTCTTTTTCTTCTTCTTCTAATTCATCTTTTTCTTCTTCTTCTTCTTCTTCTTCTTCTTCTTCTTCTTCTTCTTCTTGTTTTTATCGTGTTTCTTCACTTTGCAATTTTGTATATTAGTTTTATCTTTCTTCTCTCTTACACTTATGTTTATTTTCATTATTTTTCATTTTTAATTCCCACCTCGTTCTCTACACTTGTTTCTCCATTTATCTTCTCTGTACCTTTTTCCTCTTGTTTTCGCTTGAATACATTTTTATTTATTTGTTTCGGTCCTATCTAAGTCACATCTATTGGATTTGCTCCTGGCTTTAGGTCCCTTTTTTGCACTAAAAAACTCCTCATATCAAGTTTACTCTTTAATCCTTTTGTTAAAATATTGATACGGCGGTGTAAGGTGACCTTTGTAACGCGGCTCTAATAAAGTCAGTCTCGTGACCGCCATTTTAGTCTTCCCTCTGATGGCATCTGGTCTCACACAGACGATGCAAAAATGTCATCAATGTATTAGAATGTATTAGAATCCACTCTAGCCTTTGTATCACTGGGGAAAAGAAAAAAAATGTTCAAGTTATCAAGTACTACTCTAGATTTACTTTATTTCACACAATATGTGTATGAAAGCTGAAGGGTTACGAGTATGTTCCAAGGTGTGCAAAAATTGAAAGAATACTACGCAACCTCCGGCGGGCTATAATTTCGCTACATATCCAGGATCTCGGGAAAAATTCAAAAATTTGTATAATAATAATTTCCATTTTCACAGACATTGAAAGAAAACTCAGAAATTTGCGAAAAATTCGTAAACCATGAAAAAGTTTCGACTTGGTTTGAAAACGCAAATGTTTCAGTGTGTTAATCCGCATATTCTCTTACTGCAAGAGCAGACTGAATTCACATACTCAGTGCGTAACTTCTCCCGCCTCAGCTGGAGTTCCAGATATCCAGGACATCGGGGAACATCCAAAAATATTTATATTACTAATTTCCAATTTCACAGACATTGGAAGAAGGCTCTAAAGAGGAGGCACCGAGCCTTTAAATGATTTACTATTCACATTTTACGTTGTGGGAAAGTAGTTTTTTGTATTCTTGGTTTTTAATAACTGTGTACTATACTATCCATACTATACTAGGTTATCTCGGTATCCGTGAAGTTTTTTTTGTAAAAATATAGGAGGTTTTGAAACTATTTTGAGTACTTTTATACCGAAACGTTTTTGCTACTGCAGGTGACTAATAAATTGGAGATACCTATCAGACAACTGAGGTTTTAAGAAACAGAGTTATTGAGTTTAGAACAAAAGCAGTCAAAAAATGCAATAATCAGGAAGAGCTGTGCATTTCATGCAGTGAGAAAATTTTACATAACTATTTTCATTATCTATTACATTGAAACTCAAAAATTTGGAAATATTGTATTAAACAGCAAGAAAGGTTTTAGGGTGGGAACAAACCATGTACCAATAAAGAAGAAAGAGTTCACATCGCGATCCACGAATTGACAAACATAAAGAAAACATGCTAAGTCACGTCTTTTATAATGCGAGAATAATGATTCAAAAGAGTTCTCTGTTCGAAGTATACTGCACCAATTTTCTTTGTTGAATAATCGTTGAAACGCATTCTCTCGTGGCTATTGCTTAGAAGCTATTATTTGCGCATTACTCTTGACGTTGGACGAGAAGTCGCACATCCCTCAAAATAACGGCATTGCTACTTTCCCTCCTGGAGGCATTTGGTTGTCTTAGAGATAACGGTTGTTAGAGCAACAAAGCGAAATCGTCCTGCCCGGCACAAGAAAATTGTTCCTTATTCTTTTTCGCAAAGGCCATGTCAGAAGATTGCTTTTTTCACGTACTACAGCCAGATACGTTTGTGATGTAACAAATTACAAAGATTTTTACAAAAAATTAACATCATCGCTTTAAATGTTTGAGTTAACATTCAATGGTGACCGTTAGTATGTTGCCACCTAGCATGTTTTACTGCGTGCTATATGTATGTGATGCAATTCGCGCTAGGATTTGAAAAGCCGAATAAAACATTTTGAAGAAAACAAAATTGACACTATTCGCTTTCTTTTTAGTTAGACAAACGGATTCTAAGAAGAGGTGAGCAAATACATATCTGAACCTCTTCTTGTTTAAAATTTTCTTATTAATATACTAGGAAAATTAAATAATTATGTCAATAATACAATTAATACATACAACTAATTAAACGTTGAAACATTTTCAGTGCTGTTAGAGGAGGAAGGGAGCACCGGCATCCCCTCATTTGCAGGTGAATGCTCTTTAATAATATCTCTTTAATTTCACATAATGCTTTATAAAACTTTATGTAATATAATGGCTATTTTTTAAAAGCTTCAGAGCTTAACTACGACTTACCTACCAAAAAAATATTCATGAGTCATTTTGTAATAAGACTAGGGGAAAGGTACATGTATTTGTATATTTATTATCCTTAACATTCTCTGATGTGAAAGAACTTTTTGCAGATTCGCAGATAGACTAGTCATTAACTTTCTCTAAAATTGAGGATAGAAAGCTAAAACAGTATTTATTCAAATACATGACTAAATCAATCATCAAGAAATTTGTATTTTATACGGGAGTTTCTAAAAGCATTTGTATTTTAAAACTCTAAACCTTAACTAAAATTAACATTTACATCACTTTGATTCTTGAATGTATTAACATTACTCAAAATTTAAACTGTTTAGTTTCTATTATTTATTATTTGGCTAAAAATCTGGCTATAGCCTAAACCTATTTTAGAATATTATAATTTAGCCAAAGCTATAATTATATCATCTGTCTATTGACTAAAATATCATTCAAGAAAGAATATAATTTTTCAGATTTTTTCTTGCAAAATTAAACTGCCATCCTTGTAATCACATAAGTAATCATTAACATCCTTGTAATCACTAACACATTCCGAACAATTATGTGAGAAAAATCAAGATAACAGTTTCGACAAAAATTAAGAGTTTGTGTTTTGCGATAACTGCTTTAAATATATAAACAATATTCATTTGATTCTGGAAGTATCTACTTACACTATCAACACCGCGTTTCTGTTATTGTTATTATTATTATTGTTATTATTATTATTACTATTTTTATGTACGAATTACTAAATGGAACGAAAAGTTAAGTTTAAAAAAGTATTTTAAACCTTTCATTTTTTTAAGTGAGCCTGCAAACTTCCCCGCGATTTTGTTCTCGAGTTAAAAAAGAAGGGAACGGCGGTTCACGCCAGTACTTACCGAATTCATCAAACCAGTAAAAAGGCGATTGTAACATTCTAATGAGATACAAAACTTTCGTAAAGTTCCTCTTCGAACGAACCAGAAGTTGGTCAAAGCAGCTTAGTAATTTAGGTGTCGGGAGTGGCCAAAAATATCTCTTCCTGCGCCGAATTTGCTTGTAGCCCGTGCACTTTTCCATTTGGCGATCTGCTTTAAGCTCCGCAACCTGGGATTTGAGCCTCAAAGCTCAGCCTTCCTACACCCCGGTACTGGTCGCAACCACAGAAAAGTTTGCGGATGCGAAAAGAAGAACTCGTTCACAAAGCTTCACAGTTTTAAAATCCTCACTGTTTCTGGATTTGGTTGTGTTCTGTACAAGATTATGTGACTTGTGAAAAACGAAGAAATGTTGTTTTTTTCCTGAAATATCACATTACAGAAGGCAAATCGTGACCTGATTAAGATTTTTTTGAGAGAGATTCTGTTTGTACTGTTTGCGAAACAAATTGAGCAAACAATTTATTAATAACTTTGAAATAAATATTAAAAATTGGTGAAATATTTTTAGAATGTTAAGGAAATAAACGTTAGACAATGTAACGAATATGTCAAAATATTAAATAATTTTTTATTACGAATAGTTCACAATATATAAAGATTCTTCAATTTATTACTTCTGCATTTCTATTGAAAGCGCACAATTCAGAATTTTAACAAGTATTCAATTGTCACCCAATTGTCACCTTCTTAAATAGGCAATTGCGACTGAATGCTTCTCTTACTGTCTTTCACGATGATTCCTTGTTATTGTGCAATAAACATATTTAAAAATTTAAATCGCACGAAATAAGCCATGCCGACAGGGAAGGGGAATGTTTTCAAATCGTTGAATGACTCATTTACTTAGTATTTATAGCAACTGGACTTACACCAGGGACTTGCGGTTGATTTCCAGTCGAAATGATATATGTTTTGAACATTTTAAATTACATATGAAGTACATTTATTATTGATCATATAGAAATTGTGTTTCTCAAGAACACTAAATTTTAAAAATATTATTTAATTTCAGTTTATACTTAAATAATATAGATTTACAATGCAAATATTTCATATTTCTGGATATTAGTTTAAATTTTGTGGTCACCTATGTTGGTCCTTTGTGAAGGGTGGTTTTTTGAACTGTCATTCCCATAGAGGACACCCTTGGGCACAGCTTATGCAAACATGAGAGGCGGACTACACACACCTACTCTCACGCATATCGAAGGCCGCGCACAGACACAAAAGCCGTAAGCCTCTTTCCCGTCGGGTCCAGAGCACAAAAAACAACGACCACTGTCATTCATTTCCCTACACTCTTTCTCCATTACGTATTCTCTCTCTCCATTGGCTCTCTGCTATTTCTCCCCTTTCTTGGCTTTGAGCTCTCTGCACTTCCTCCGAGAAAGGCTGCTCCTCACCTTTTGCAAACTGCCTCCGGCCCACCACCTCCCCTCCCTCCTTCATATCCTCGCCACCTCAACATCACGGCATCCTCAAGCTCCCAGCCTCCTTTTCCTTCCAGTTTCCTATTTCTCCTCGTTTGCTCTACCTCCCCACGGCCATTCTTAGCAGTCTCCTCATCTTTTCTACATCCTGTTTTCTCAACCTCTACCTCCACCTCTGCTACCAACTTCTCCACCTCCAGAACCACCTCTTCCACTTCCACATCCTCCACCTCCTCGTCCTACTCCTCCAATTCCTCCTCCAGCTCCTTCTTCACTTCATCCAACTCCTGCTCCAACTCCTCCTCCAACTCTCCTTCCAACTTTTCCTCCAACTCCTCCTCCAACTCCTTCTCCCACACCCCCTCCTCCTGACCCACCTTTCCTTCGTCTCTTCTCATTTTCGTATTTCTCCACGTGACCCCTATTTCTTATTTCGCCTCCTTCCTTCTAAATCCCATTTTCTTCAACTATCCCCCTTCATCCAGTCTCATCCTCTAACTCTTCCACCTTGTGCCATCCCGCATTCACCTCTGCCTCCTAAATCTCGTTCCAAACTTCCTCCATGTTCGTTCCATAACCCTACTCCTTCCACCCCCTGCCACCTCTTTATCTCAGTTTACAATCGATACTTGTACATGTGGGATCCGAAGGCGAGAGCAGAAGACGAGTGTAAAAGGAGATGATAATGCGTTAGGCTTCGGGGTACACTGACATCTTAAAGGGCTGTTTACGTACTAAAAAGCCTTTACCGTGAGTTCTGTTATGAAAGGTCATTCTATGCCTCCCTTCGGCAGGAAGACTTTTCTCTGCGGAAAAGAGAAACACGGAACTAATGACTTTCAGTACCAGAGTCCCTCGCGACCTCTCAATTGCATCTAGCGCTGGAATCGTGTGTTTGGCGTTAATAACAACCTGGCACAATTGGGGTCGTTGCAGATTCCCCAAGGAACGGTTTTAACTGGAATTCCCTGCCTTCGCGAGTTAACACTTCGAAAAGGTTCAAAGAGCTTTTCACTTGCTTCAAATTGCTCTCATAAATACAGGAAACTCAAGTCGTCCCTTGCTTCTCTCCCACTCTCGTTGTACTCCCTACTCTTCTCTCGTCACTCCCTCTCATCCCTTTCCACCTCTTGAATCCAATTTCATTTCCCTACACTCTTTCTCCATTATGTGTTCTCTCCCTCCATTGGCTCCCTGCTATTTTTTACCCTCTCTTTGCCCTCCCTATTTTTTACCCTCTCTTGGCTCTCCCCAATTTTTCAAATCTTTTGACTATCTCTTCTCTCTCGTCCCTGGCTTCTCCCTCCACTCCATATCTTATTTCTCGTATCCTATGTTTTCCTCTTTCTTATATCTCCACCACCGCTCCTCTTTTTTTCTCTTTCCTCTCCCCTTTCTCCACTCTCACCATTATTTATCATCTTTGTGTTCCCACTTACACTTCTCTCCTTCTCCCCATCTCTTCCTTCTGTTGCGTAACGCGAGTTCCTCCCAGATGTTTTTTTTCCTCCCGCCCATATTCCCCCACGTCCAGCCTCCGCATTATTTCATTCACGCAGGCCCCCAATGACCCACTATCAATTCTCGCGCGCTTTCATGCTCAGCCGGCCTTTGTGCGGCTTTCAAATACCGCGCAAGTGGCTCTCATTTACGTCGGTGCGGGGGCGGCCGGGGGGGCGGCCATGCGATGGGCACAGGCGGGGCGGGGCGCAGGTGCGCGCGCGGCGGATCCTTCGAGAGAGGCACGCGCGGACAACGCTTCATTACGGCGTTCGCCCCCGCCCCGCCCCCGCCCGCCCCGTGAGCACCGATGCTGAGTCACCGCGGGGACTCTCCGCTCCGTGCTTACTCACGAGCAGCCGCGCGGCGGCGGCGGACGCGCTGTGGGGCGTCGCCAGGCGCTCTGGAGGGGGCGGGCGATCGAGTCCTGACTTCCTTCTTGTCGCCCTCGCTCAGACTTTTCGGCTAAGGTTTCTTGTTTTTTCAGGCTTCTGTCTTCTTTCGGTTTGGCGTCATATTCCTTCGTCTTCTCTGGCTCCTGTCATCTCACATCATCAACTTTCGTCTCCAATGCAGTGCCTCTGATCAGGAGGTACTACTGAGTTTTTGGCTAAGGTTCTTGTCTTTTCTTACTTTAGGCCTCCGTCTTCTTTGGTTTTCCGTCATATTCTTTCGTCTACTCCGGTTCCTGTCATCTCACATCATCCACTTTCGTCTCCACTGCAGTGCCTCTGATCAGGAGGTACTACTGAGTTTTTGGCTAAGGTTCTTGTCTTTTCTTACTTCAGGCCTCCGTCTTCTTTGGTTTTTCGTTTTATTCTTTCGTCTTCTCTGGCTCCTGTCATCTCACATCATCCACTTTCGTCTCCACTGCAGTGCCTCTGACCGGGTCCTAGGTTCGCGTCTCGACGATGTCAGGATTTTCGACACTAGCTAAATAGCGTTTGTCTGGTCGAGAATTCTAGCGTATTTTTCTTGGCTTCTCCGATCAACCGGAAATGACGAAGCCGAATGGGCCATGAATCGCGAGCGATCTTTCCTTCCTATTCCTTGTCATATCCTGCCCCCATACTTACACTTGCATGCACTACACTACCACACATGCCCGATCTCGCCATTCAGCTGGAGATTACAGTCACATACCAAGTAGAAATATGCACTACACTTAAGGCACTAGTGACCTTAGCAGTTCACGTCAAGCAAATCAATCAAGCTTTCGTCTCCTGTCATTTTGCCTCGTCTTCTGTCATCTTTTTCCATTACTTGTCATCACGTAAAGGGAACAATAGGTTTTGTCGATACTGCAAATGAAATGGACAGAAATATTCCATCTATATTACAACAATACTATTATTTCTACAACAGTATTATCCACAGAATACATCACACAGTAATTGCATATACTTTAGTAACGATATTGTCTGGTGAGAAATGAGAGATTGTCAAAAATGTAGATGCAAAATCTGTAAGAAAATACGGAATGGTAGTTTCGGATATGTAAAAATATACAAGTAAGTCGACAACTTGCTGTAAACCCAAGAAAAGCAGAAGTTCGTTATCTCCAATCGTAAATTTGTAATAAAATTCTTAAAATCAAAATGTGTTACACCGAACAGAACTTTTAGAAGCTACATACAAATTTTTAGAAAAAAACAAAGACCGTGCAAGTAATTAATTTATCAGACATATGTATATCATTCATCGCATGGCAATTACTTTTTTATAAATTCCGTGATGGTAGCAGATATCTTGTGCTAATCCATAATATGGTAAAGGAAATAATCTCCACAATCCTCCTTTTGTGGTGATTATTTCCTTTACCATATTACTTTTTTATATTTATCTCTAACTTTACCCTGCACTTTAAAAGTGATACAGCCACAAAAGGAAGTTTATTGGAAAAATTATATCTCATACATTAACATTCTATTGAACTAACAAATTAGAGGTACATTCTTCTGTATAATATACCTTGACGTCTCTCTCGCACAAAAAATAAACTTGAATTTACTTGAACTTACTCGTACTTCTATTATAAATATGTACAACTAAAACGTATTAATACCTAGTTTACATGTAGTTTAGTTTCGTCTCACATTGACATAATTTGATATTGATAACAAGAGCACATTATATATGTTACTAAATGAAAGTTTCTAATTTGTATTGATATACTATAAAATATAAATTCACTGGACTCTCATTGAACGATTAATTACTAAGGATTTTCTCTCGTTTACAAATGTAGAATTTGTTCAATCTCGCTATTATCGAAGTCCATATGGCACACTATGCCAAATATCAGGGCAAGGTGTCTGAAGGAAGGCTGCGCTCACTTCCGCCCACGTCCCCTTCAGTGAAGTTCTTCTTCCCCTTCAGTGAGAATCTCAGACTACATGAAGGTCGCAGTGACTTGAAATTTATGGGTGTGTCTCATTAACAACATAACTATTCAATTTACATTCACTATCATTTTGTATACAAGTTACTACATGCCTTTTAACAATATTGTGACGTCATGGATACTTCACTATGAGATCCCATGAGATCAACAGAGCTTTTCCGTTATAACATAATATATTTATTTTAACAAGACACTAAACATAAAAAATATATACACTTAATTAATCTACTTACACCCTAGCTCTGATAGACACTACCTATCCCCCTGATCGCGGGACCGATCTAACCCGATTGAAGATGGTTTGATTGTGGCATTCGCCTACTTCTACTTTTGAAGCGCGCACAAAAGCCTAGCTTCCGTGACCGGATGTCACGCTGGGACAAACAAAGTCCCCGTTTTTTCTTGGCGCACCAACGGCCTGGTTTGCCTCGATCGCAGGACGATCTTAATCCGATGAAGAATGGGTCGTGAATCGTGGGCACTCAACCACTCTTCACCGCGGAGCACGCACACAGCATCGGCTCCCCCCGTGACCGCAGCACCCAAGGACTTACAAAGGTCCGCAGGCTTCGTCAATAGTGACTCGAGCTCGCGAAGCCTAGCTTGCATATGAAACCGGTCGTGGCGCCAAGTTTTGTGCACACGCAACGAGGTTCTCGCCCTGTCTCCAGAAACCCACCACTGGCTCTGTATGCATTCTGTTATATAGGCGAGGCCCAGCGTGACTACTACGTCACCGCCACCCCCTCGCTTTGTTTATAACAGTCAAAAGTTTCTCATAGCCGGATAAACTCCCAAAAGCACTTGTTTCCCCCGTTTCCGGCGTTCTTCCCCTTACGGAAAAACGCCTTCTTCCTGCTGGCGAGGCTAATCCTCTACAAGCGTCCCCAAATAGATGCCTGAGAGCTGAGAATGAGGTCACCAAAAAAGAAGGGTGAAATCTCGAAAATAGTCCCAGACATAAGCTAAACGTCGTGACAATATTTCAGAAATAGCCCGCGCGCCTTTTTGCGTATTACATATACAACTTTGACTACTGACTACGCCGTAGGGATTTGCATTTCTTTATTGACCCGGGTTTTAAATTTCCCCCCCCTCCCTCTGCTTCCGCCAAAATGTTGTTCACGTCGCTAATCATAGACGTCATATGCCGCAGGGATTCAACCTTCCCACTACGGGACGGAACAAACTGCTCTAAAGTAGAGGACTTGGTAATAAAAACCGACAATTTTTTCCTCAAAATAGTACTGAATTTTCAGGAACACAGTGATACTTTGGGATGGTCACATTTCATGCAACTGATGAGATGCCCCACTGTAGTCACACATATGCTACAACTCCTGAAAGAGAAGAAAGATTGCAAAACAAGTGTAGCGACTGACGCTACGTGACATAAATACTTGGTATTGTTAACAAAAATATAGTACGGTAACTTTTTGGATATGGTCGCTAATAACGAATAATGCTAATAAAAGGAATGCAGACTATGACTGTAGTCTTTGGCTACCTGGAAAACACTCCCAGGCACTAAATTATTCATGCTAGAACTAGGAGGTGAAAAGATAAAGTAGCGAACAGTGAAAATTATCAATTTTGGACTATTAGATGTTATCCATCATTATTTTTATAGCCAGGCCATTTAGTTACATCATTACAGACACTACATTAACTGCTACTATGTGGATAGAAAGAAAAGACCTTTAAACCTTTACAAAACCCACATCCTATGGACGTTTTAAATCTTCGATTTATATTCCAACGTTTTACCTCGTAATAACACTATTTTTTGTTATTTAAGGTCGCATGCGAAACTACTAGGATCATTACGCGCACCACTATTGCGTGTAAAGGTATGGTAAAGTAAGCAACACTTTGTAAGCCATGTAACTAACCAATATATAACAACATCCACCATTATCAACATCAAATTTCCGGCGTAAGTTGTGTTTTTTTCGTAAACGTCCCTTCTCGGCCTTACAAAGATTCGACGCCGACCCCAAGTTTCTTTCTCTCGTGGCAAGCGTCCTGGCCCTGGTTAGAAAGTGACTGGCTGCAAAGCACCGAAGGCCGCTTCGCGGAAGACGGCCAATCTGGTCGCGGCGCCGCGCTTTAAAGCGAGCGAAGCGCATCGTTTTGCTTCTGTGCCGAGCTCGCTAACAGTGTCCTCAATGACCAAGTGACAACTGCAGTGAATGACACGCCGCGAGGCGGCGGTGGATGACGTCCTTCCCGGACCACTGCGAAAAGCGCCCCCGGGCTGGTGTGAACGCACTCGTTAAAAACGGCTTTCGCTGCTGTAATCGGCACCTAATGGGGGCGTCTGGGAGCTTGCGCCAGATGCTGTGCCCCTGGGTAGCGCTGGGCGCTATTGACAAGCGCTGTTGGCCGTCGGTACATTAATGAGAGCTGCTAGGCATAATTACATTGCGTTAAGAAGACAATTGCGTTATTGACGCTCAGTACGTGTTTTGGTTGCTTCTGAACGAAAGAATCTTCCAATGAAATTGCGTGTGTTTGTAATTGCAAGCTATTGACAGCCCCTGACGGTCAAAATGCTGTAGAAGCGTGCCCCTGGGGGTATAGCGCTGGCCGCTATTGACAGCCTGTGGGGGTACATTAATCGATGGAGCTGATAGCATAATTCATTGCCGTAAGAAGACATTGGTTATTGAACCTGCAGAACGTGTTTTGCCGTTTGCTTCTTGACACGAAAGAATCTTCCAATGAGAATGCGGTAGGTTTGTAATTGGCGCAAATAATTGACCAGCCTCGCACGGTCAAAATGGTGTAGATGCGTGCCCCTGGAGTAGCGGCGCTGGCGCTATTGACAGCCTGTGGGGGTAAGATTAATGATGGAGCTGATAGCATAATTCCACTTGCCGTAAGAAGAATTGGTTTATTGACCTGGGGTTAGTAGTCCGTGTTGGTTGCTTCTGACACGAAAGATCTTTCGCATGAAATGCGGTAGGTTGTAATTGCGCTATTGACAGCCTGGACGTCAAAATGTGTAGACTGCGTTGCCCCTGGGGTGTAGCAGACGGGCGCTATGACAGCCTGTGGGGGTAGCATTATGATGGAGCTGATAGCGTAAATTCATTCTGCGTAAGAAGAACATGGTTATTGACCTAGTACCCTGTTTGTTGCTGTTCTGACAACGAAAGAGAATCTTCAATGAAAGCGGCCATAGGGGTTTGAGTAATTGCGCTATTGACAGCCTGACGGTCAAAATGTGTAGAAGCGGTGCCCCGCCTGCGGGTACGCTGAGCGCTATTGACAGCCTGTGGGGCGTAGATTAATAATTTTGGAGGCTGAATAGCGTAATTTATTGCGCTGTAAGAAAGACCACTTGGTTGATTGACCT
Source organism: Gryllus bimaculatus (assembly GCA_017312745.1). Classification (NCBI taxonomy): domain Eukaryota; kingdom Metazoa; phylum Arthropoda; class Insecta; order Orthoptera; family Gryllidae; genus Gryllus; species Gryllus bimaculatus. Next base: position 2,202,420 of record BOPP01000062.1, read on the forward strand.
AGATACGTGTTTGGTTGCTTCTGACACGAAAGAATCTTCCGATGAAAGGCCCTGGTAGTTTTTGTTAATTGCGCGCTTATTGACAAGCCCTAGTCTGTCAACTGTGTAGAGGCCGTGCCCCTGGGGTAGCGAACGAAGCGCTATTGAGCCTTGTGCGGGGGTCTAAGATCTAATGACGGAAGCTGATAGCGTAATTCATTGCCGTAAGAAAGAACATTGTGTTATATGACTTAGTACTAGATATGTTTAGTTGCTTATGACCGCGAGAAAACTCTTCCGATGAAATGCCGTGAGTAGTTTTGTAATTTGCGCTATGACAGGGGCCTGTCGTCCGAAATGTGTAGAGGCGTGCCCTGGAAGTGTTAGCGACGGCCTATGGACAACCTGTGGGGGTAGATTAATGACCGGAGCTGATAGCGTAATTCATATGCGTAGAAGACATTTGGTTAGTTGACTCTAGGTACGTTGTTTGGTTGCCTTCTGGACACGAAAAGAAATCTTCCCAATGAAATGCGGTAGTTTTGTAATTGCTTGCATGACAGACCTGAACGGTCAAATGTGTAGATTGCCAAGCTAGCCATATCCTGTGTATGTTGAACGCCGTCTCATACGTCCGTCGAGTAGCGCCGCTATTTGACAGGCCTGTCGGGGGTTAGCATTAATGATGGAGCTGATTAGCGTAATTCATTGCCGTAAGAAGACATTGGTTATTGGACCTAGTTACGTGTTTGGTTGCTTCTGACCACGAAAGAATCTTCCAATGGAAATTGGCGGTTAGGTTTGTGAAGGTTCGCTATGTACAGCCTGACGGTCCAAAAAATGTGTAGAAAGCCGTGCCCTGGTGTAGCGCTGGGCGACTATTGACAAGCATCTGTGCGGTGTACGATTAAATGTGCATGTGCAGTCTTGATAGTCGTAAATTTTATTGCCGTTACAGGGAAGACAGTTGGTTATTGACCTGAGTTAGTTGTTTTTGGTTGCTTCTGGACACGAAAACAGGGAATCTTCCGATTGGAAATGCGGTAGTTTTGTATATTGCCGGCTATTGACAGCCGTCTGTTCGAACATGTGTAGAGGCGTTGTTGCCCCCTGGGGTAGAGACGACTTGGCGCGATTATTGACTACGAGACCCTGTGAGGGGTAGATTAATGGACGAGAAGTGCTGATAGCGTAATTCATGCGCGTAGAAGGACAGGTTGGTTATTGACTTAGTAACGTCGTTTCAGTTTGGCTTTATGACGCAGAAAAATCTTTCCGATGAAATGCGGTAGTTTTGTAATTGCGCTAATTGACAGCCTGTCGGTCGAAATGTGTAGAGGCGTGGCCGTGGGGTCAGCGCGGCCTATTGACAAACCTGTGGGGGTAGATAATGAGGAAGCTGATAGCGTAATTCATTGCCGTAAGAATGACATTGGTTATTGGACTTAGTAACGTTGTTTTAGTTTTTGCTTATGACGCCGAAAAAATCTCCGATGAAATGGCGGTAGTTTTTTGTAATTTGGGCGGCTAATTGACTGAGCCTGTCGGTCGAAATGTGTAGAGGCGTGCCCCTGGGGTAGCGACGGGCCTATTGACAACCTGTTGGGGGTAGATTAATGTACGGAGCTGATAGGTAATTCATTGCCGTAAGAAGGACATTGGTTGATGACTTAGTGTGTTTTTAGTTTGCTTCTGACACGAAAGAATCTTCCAAATGAAATACGGTAGTTTTTGTATTGTGCTTATTGACAGCCTGTGGGGGTAGATTAATGACGGAGCTGATAGCGTAATTCATTGTCATAAGAAGACATTGGGTGTTGACTTAGTATGTGTTTAGTTCCTTCTGACACGAAAGAATCTTCCAATGAAATACGGTAGCTTTGTAATTGTGCTATTGACAGCCTGTCGGTCGAAATGTGTAGAGGCGTGCCCTCGGGGTAGCGTTGGCGCTATTGACAGCCTGTGGGGGTAAATTAATGACGGAGCTGATAATGTAACGTAATTCATTGCCGTAAGAAGACGTTGGTTGTTGACTTAGCACGTGTTTAGTTGCTTCTGACACGAAAGAATCTTCCGATGAAATGCGGTAGTTTTGTAATTGCGCTATTGACAGCCTGTCGGTCGAAATGTGGGGGTAGATTAATGTCGGAGCTGATACTGTCGCGTAATTCGTTGCTGTAAGAAGACATTAGTTATTGACTTAGTACGTGTTTAGTTGCTTCTGACATGAAAGAATCTTCCACTGAAATGCGGTAGTTTTGTAATTCTTTTGATTTGCATGAGGGTACTATTCACTCTTATTACTTTTTTCCTTTTACTTTTTTTCTCTCTAGAGAATTTATTTACCTGACTGTCCGTTACCCTTTGGGTCCCGCCGGGACGTATATTCGACAATACACAAGACACCAACATACTTGCGGACTCCTCTGATCTGGGTCAGCAGAACGCGAGGCCTTCCGCGACAACACATCCATGAGAAACAAAGGACAAACAACCTTGTCCCCTCACTCGCGACCTTTCGGACTGAAGCGCTCAGTCGTTACACGCTCTTAGCCTCCTCGGCCGTCCAGGTTTACCAATCTCAATCTTTATGATTACTTTACATAATAGATTTTTAATTTATAGTTCGTGTACGTGTTTCTCTCTTATTGATAGTACGTCTTTCTCTCTTTCTCCGTCTCTCCCTTGCCCTTTCTCACTTCCCTCTCTTTTTTATTCCTTGTAACCCTTTCTTACAATCTATCTCCCCCTATTTGATTCCTTTCTCGTTTCCCTTGAAATTTAATTCCATCTCTTATTCTCTCTCTCTTTCTCTCTCTCTCTCTCTCTCTCTCTCTCTCTCTCTCTCTCTTCCAGCGTGCAAAATAGAATTGTAGTATTAAAGAAAACACACAAGTAAATTTTAATAAAATCACACAATCGTTTTAGCGAAATAATAACCATTTCCTCGTTCTGTTTGCATTCAAACGACGTTCTGCATCTCGCCGTCAAACGACACGAATACTGAACGCCACTGTTCAGTAATTTTCACCAGCGCGATATACTAGGAACTTTGCGACTCCATTATTTAACTTCGCCTACACGGCGTTCGCAGCGCAACCCCCATTCCAATTTCCCGTTGTTCCGTCGTAGCATATCGGAAAATTCGTCTGACCGCATGGAACACCACCGGAGCCCTGCCGCGCGACCAACATAACGCGGAGGTGTGACGCAAACGGGGAGTCGTCATCCCTCGCGTCACAATGGTAGCACTCGAGCAATCACAGTTGCACCACGCGCCCGACTTTCCCTCAGCGGCCGTCCCCGCCGCCGCGCCGCCGCCATGCAAGCGGGCAATGACACACGTTGGCCCTGGGGTTGGCACGGCTCCCGGTCGCTGACTCCGGTACTGTACACGCAGGTTTTCTTGATATTCCACTGCGGGGGTGCGGGGAGAGGAGGGCTCTGGCTACGTCACGGCTTAAAAGGGCGTACAAACTGACGGCATGAACCTAAGCGTGCCATGAGAAATGCTGCGATTGTTTTGAAAGTACGAGGTGGTTGTTGCCAGCTTGTAAATTGATACGTGCCGTTCCGAGTCGAGCGTAAGTATCTCAACGTGCCGTGGTATTCAGCGCTGAGAGAGGACTAGGAAGCTCGTGTATCAAGAAAACTTGCGCGAGTAATACTATCTCTACACAAAAGGGCCTGCGAGGTATATACTTCGGTTTTTATGTAATGGCCGATACTTTTAGGTCAATGTTACCTTACCTGTCTTATGAAATTAATATTTTTAATTAATTCGCGCACCTCTTTCTCAAGAGAGCTCGTGACTTCAGAAATGTGTTTACCACGTTAAAGAGATTAATTTTATGAGGCAGGTGGTGTAAGAATTACCTCATATCATCGGTGACTGTAGAAAAATTGAAGAGTAGTAAACGATGACCTTGTTAAGAAAATTTCACTCTCCGAACCTCTCTGTTACGAGTATTTATGTAGGCTGTTTCATGGAAAATCCAACCGGGAGCGCTGCATGTAATTTTACGAGTGTTTGTTCACTTTACGTTTGCCGACGGCAATACAAGGAACTTCTGTTGTTTACGAGTAAATTCGGCAGTAATTATTATTATTATTATTATTATTATTATTATAATTATCATTATCATTATCATTATTATTATTATTATTATTATTATTTCGAATGAGCCACTATGGTCAACGGTTATTCACCTTCTGCCTCTTTCTTCTTCTTTTTTCTTCCATATCTATTTGATTCTGTCATGTTTCTCTTTCCTCTCCAACGTCCAAATGGTCCCTGCCTTCGTTTTTGGCTTGTAGTCAAATACTAGAAATTTTTTGAGTTTGGTCTTCATTAAAGACCGCTAAGTAATATCTGCTGGTAAAATTTTGAGCTCCTCCAAGTAATTTTTAATTTTTTTACTCTTCTTCTTCTTATTATTGTGCACAATGGGACACTAATTTGTGCATAAATGTTGACACGTGAGAGTCTCCGAGGTGTAGTAAATGACGACAATGTGAAGACTCTTCAACTCTCCAAACCTCTCTTTTTTTTACATCCTTTCTAGAAAATACTCTAGAACGCGTTGCATGAAATTAGTCGTGGGTAAACGTTGATGATAACATGTTACACACTGTCAGATGGATGCTTTTCAGATATTTTCTGAATGAATGGGATGAGTTGCACGAGAACGGGTGATTGTTCCATCACTCGGCCCTACGAATAGGAATGAGGACGGGAGAGGGAGGCAAGGAGTGCGCGAGGTCCCTGAGACATTCTAGAGTGTTGCACCGCCATTCACCTGGAAATATTCAGGAAGCTTACAGAAACCATTGATCGGCCGACCAATTCGATTCCGACTTGCGAACTCGATTCCAACACGCTACAGCAAGTCAGGGATGCACACATTGAGTAACGCTCGCTGGGATATAACTTGCGACCTCCCAATCAGCACTACGAAGCTCAAATTGTAAGGCTTAGCCTTTACGTTTGCCGCTATTGGCGATTCGTAATACCACGAGTCTATGGAAATCATCGATAAATCTACGACTCGCGAAGTGAAAAAGGGGATTTATCTGAGAAGTTCGAAAGCACGAATGGTATATAATATGACTATTCCACGAATGAAATTATGTCCAAAAGAGTTCCAAAATGCGCCAAAAATTGAAAATAATTTAAATAATGTTAAAATCAAAGTGGTTACGTTATAGTACATACGCTGTTTATTGCACGTCAACACAGTGATTGATACACACCGCTTCCTAAGATGGATGAGTCGCAACTTATTATTGGCCAGTAGGGCGGAGTGGTAGGAAACCCTGGATTGGAAAAGCGATACATTATTTAAGATATGCTGCCCTTATTAGTGCATTATATATGTATAGTTAAACATTTTTCGTTCAATGTCATGAGTGGAATAGTCTATTGTAAATATTCGATAATCTTCTGAATTTCAGATGTGAAAAATGGACATTTAAATCAACCATAATTTACATCTATTGAAATGTTAACTTATCGCTATAACATATTACTTAATATTGCAATAATATTTCATTCTGACATCAATTAACGTTCATCGACAAAGCAGTTTTGAAGAATGACATCTGGCATTTCATATTTCATAAAACAATGCAATGTAATACCATTGTTTTCACTAAACGGGCTACTCATCGCTATCAAAACGTACAAGTGAATTATTATTTTCATTTGTAGTCTATTCTTGAATGCAATTGTAATGTAGAGAGTGCTATTCTCATTTCATCTTAAAAATTCATTAATATCGATTTCTTCTAAAATGCATGATACCATTTTTTTAATATCCAAACGTTTTAAATGTCCGACTAAAGTCGTAATGCGAGCATATAAAGAAGAGCTTTGTTAATTTCAACTTTTATGAAAATTAAGCAATAAGATTCACATTGAATTAAAATGCATTCTTTCTGTAATTTGCTCAGCAGCTAATTTCCGGAGAGCATTAAAAAACATTCCAAGGTGTCATTTTACTGTCCTTAAAACCAAATTTCTGTTCAAATAAAGTTGCATGTTGAGAGTTTTTCTCGAAATTGATAAAGCCATTATAATTAAAATATAGTTTGCGTTTATGAAAAACAAGTTTTAATTTGATCAGACATTGTAAACATATTCCCAATATTTGTAACAAGTGAAATTTATGAATATTGTAAAAACATACCACGTATTTCGAAAATTTGAAGCAACCTTGTAATGCTTCGAGAAGAATAGTCGCTGTGACTCTTACCGAATCTATGCAAAAAGTGGTTTGAGAAAACGTTCCTGTAATGACCATAAGGTATCCACTTCTAGGCGGATGACCTAGAAGAAAAATACCGTCTTGCCTCACAAGCAATGTTTCAACGTCGCGATTCATGGCCACTTGTCGTCGATCATGATACCCCCCGGAGGGTTGCAGCCGGTACGGTCTTGTGACTGATTGCACTTAACTGTACCACTTCGCGAACCGTCCTTTCTTTCGAGCCGTTGTGGCTCGATCAACCTCACAACGAGCCACGAAGTTACGTGGAGGGCACGGCATCGCAGGAAGCACAAATCCATCATCGCAGCCGACGTCCTTTGAGAACCAGTGGGCGTTGTGTAAGTGATTCAGTGGCTAAAGACCATTCTAATACGGCACCTGAACTTACGCCTCTTCCATTCAGGATATATGCCATGGCCGCATGAGATAAATAGATGTTTTTACACCAGTAGCGTAATGAAATGAGCGCGGGCCCGCCCGCAAACTTTTATTCAGGCCCCTTTGTTAAAAGTGTTCAGCAAGCACAAGTAGTGTTAATAATTTAAATAATAAAAATATCTTTTAACATATTCAAAATCATCAGCCTATGATTAATAACCAATAGTTGAAAAATTTGCATTTATTATTTAATTTTATGAAATTAAGACTGTTATAAAACCACAATAATTTGTCTACATTTAATGATTTAGAAACGGTTACATAAGCTAACAAAGGGGGGGAAAATAGTTCTTCTGGAAAATGCTGTTTGTAAAATTTTTATTTATTATTTAATTTTACGAAATGAAGACTGTTATAAAAACACAATGATTTGTCTACCTTTATTGATTTAGAAACGGTCGCATAAGCTAACAAAGCGAAGGAAATAGTTCCTGTGGAAAATGCTGTTTGTAAAATTTTTATTTATTATTTAATTTTGTGAAATTAAGACTGTTATAAAACCACAATGATTTGTCTATCTTTATTGATTTAGAAACGGTTACATAAGCTAACAAAGCGGGGGAAAATAGTTCTTCTGGAAAATGTTGTTTGTAAAAATTTGTATTTATTATTTAATTTTATGAAATTAAGACTGTTATAAAACCAAAATGATTTGTCTACCTTTATTGATTTAGAAACGGTTACATAAGGTTAAGAAGCTGGGGAAAAACAGGGAAAAATCGTTCTTCTGGAAGATGCTGTTTGTAATCTTTTATTGTATCAACTATCTTACAGTATCAAGTAATTAATGTTTCTTACAAACGCAATACATTTTGCCTTAAAGTAGGCCCTCTTTTATGTGGGCCATCTCGAATTGCTGGCCTTGCGAGCACGAAAGTTAAACCACTGTTTAAAACAAACGTAACAGTTTTGGTTCTCTACTATACTGTGAGGGAGGTAAAATGCAATGACAAGACCGCTCAACTTCTATATATCAGTCTCTGGTTTCTAATTCTGGTCGAGTCATTGATTATGTCAGGTTTCCGGGTCCGTCAACTGCTATGACCTTTAGTCTCGGAAGTTTTTAACTCGGGATTTTTTTTATTAAACCTTTATTTATGTGATTTGTATCTAGTAAATTTGTTTACTAGATAATTAGCATTGATTGAATAAGATACTCATCAGTATCTCTTCATTTCGGGATGTTGGAAGTAAGAGATTTTCTTTGGCGATGTAAAAGTACCCACAATCACAGACTATCAAAGAGCTTATCTTTGCGTTCGTCACACTTTAAACTAAACTAGCAATGCACAAACCTTTAATAATATAATAGTTCATGTAAATAATGTTTCTCTAAACAGAAGTTTTGAAGTGCAATTTTCTTGAATAATTCCAACACCGAAAAATTGTTTTCATGCAGACCTTCTGCGCTTGGTGAAAAGACAAAATTACTAAGACAAGTTAACCAACCGACAAAATGATTGAGAACTATTTTTACAAGTTACTCACCAACCGTTCCCCCAACTTAGTTCAGTGTGCTCGAGTGTCAAAACTCTTAATCACGTGACTGAACCCAATGTGGCTGAACCCTGTGTCCTTCCTTCGCGGTAGTTCGCACCGCCGACTAACACGTTCCAGGAAGTCTTTCTGTTGGCCGTCCTCCATCACTCATTAACTTCCACCTGGCAAATTAAACGGATGAAGTTCTCTCAGGAAGTTTGATCGTTGAGGAACTTCATAATGAAAAGGGTGAAGATTTTTTACTTCTCATTTAGCTTGAGACTAAGCATACTTCCTAGTTTCATTTCAGTAATCTTTCAAACACCTTTTATTTGCACATGTTCTCACTTCTTTCTTAATGAAATAGGCATATTCTTGTGATTAAACGATCCTAAAATAGTAAGAACAATTTTATCTGGAGGGGAACTGTCTTCTCACAAGTTTTTATTTTATTTGTCTTTTACTTTTGCATCTCTATTGGACAAGGAACTGTAAAATTTTGAAATGCGTGTCGCTTGCTGTAGCCAAACTTACGTTCAATGTTCGAAGAAAGCGATTAAATGTAGAAAGTTGCAAGTCTTCTTTTGTTCCGTTTGAGCTACTTCTAGTTGTATGCGGTATAGAAAAAGACCATATATTACGGACACAGGCATATTGTCCATTAGTTAGTAACTAAATTTGAAGGATTTGTATAAAGGCGGGACTTTTGTAATTAAAATATGACAGAAAACTTGTAGAATGTTAAATGTATTACATACAGTTGAGCATCGACACATCTTAATTATATACGTTTATATTTTTTAACATGTGAGCAGGATTCTGACAAGGAAAATTAATTCAGATGACGTTTTGAATTTAGTGTTTGAATTGTTCTAATTTCGTATCCGTAGATTCTGTCGTCCATAGCAATCACGTAGTAGATGCCATTTTCTGTTCTACTGCGTTCCGGGAACACTTAATTACAATATTCACTTGCTGCTATGAGTCGATAATTTTGTCGGTGCCAATCATTACAAGTGGATCAATGCATAAGCAGACAATGCATGTGTTTAGGGTTCCTGCATGATAGGTGCCTCCAATATGTTTTTAAACGCAATTTTAAATTCGTCCATAAACGTAGAAATATTTTAATTCTAAACTTTTAAATTACAAAATCTATAGTTAATTTAAATATTTATTTTTTATTGAACCTTTGATGAATATATTATTAGTAATCATTAATAAAATAATAGAAGCGACTTCTGTGATAACTACACATTCCCTTCAGTTTTAGGAAACTCTATTCCCAAAAGTCTGTTAGGTCAGTAATATATCGAGGAACTTGAGATTGTTGCAGCGCTTAAGCTGCACGACCAAGAATTACTTCAATATAGTGGTAAAATGATAAAGTAAATATCAGCTTGTGGTTGAAGGATCAATATGCCACTCCGCTGACGATAATATATTACATTCATACATTTCTCGTTGCGTACAACAGTTTAAGAAAATTAATTTAGGGTATTATTAAATAAATGAAGGAATTAGCTGACAACAGTAGGTTATAGAGCGATGCGTCAGTAATATATTGTGAAGTGAGGTGTCGTGCAGTGTAGAACAGATAACTAATGTAGGAAGTGATTAAAGGGTTGTAGTGAAGTGTAGTGAAGTGAAGTGAAGTGTAGTGAAGTGCAGTTGAACAAAAATTCAGTGCGGAGTTATATTTCTTTTTTTAAGGTAATTTTAAATGTTTTATGAATGCGTTTTATATTATTATTATTAATGTTATTTATTATTATTGTTATTATTATTATTAATATTATTATATAATTTGCATGTTAGCTTATTATCTTATTTATAATAGATAGTACATTATAATAGACATAAAAACACGTACAATGCCACTTTATCCAAAATACTACCAACACTACATCCACATTGTTATGTTCATTATTTTATTTTTGCTAGGAACGTTCAGAGTTTAGTTATGCTTAGGATCTCGTCAGGTGTTAATTTGACCAGGCATTTTCATTAAGAATAATAAATTTGAGCGTATCATCATCGCCTTCGGCAGGTCATTTGATTTTTTCCTTTAGTTTTATTTTCCATAAATAAACAAACTAACAAACGCGAGACTCTTGTGATAGCAAGACATTGTTGCTGATGCTAGTGTTGCCTTTTAAATGTCTTCAGCGCGTTTATAGTACGCAGAGAATCGTAATTGGAAGTAGCTCTTGCCACGGAATGTGTAGTCTGATGGTTGGTTGATAATGGCTGATCAAATAGATTTAACACATTTCCCATTTGCTCTAAATTTCATCGACGTTAAAAAAATTCATTTTCAACATACCAGAGTTAATTTGTTGAGGCAATGTACAGAACGAAAGAGGATATACGTTTCTATAGTAACATGTTTTATTGAAACTATCGAATGTCAATTTGTGAAGAATTGCTTAAGAGATTTACAAAGTCGGTTTCCTTTAAGCGTTAACTATGAAAGCAAGTAACAGGTACATAGTTTTCTTTACATTTGTGTCGCAACTTGAACGTTGGATTCGAATTTGAATTTTCAATCCAGAACATAAAACCATATCGTACGCTATTTTTAAGCTCTTTTTTTTCTCGCGTCTAATGCAATCTTCATTAAAATGTTTATGCATTCCCAGGGCCAAGTCAAATCTTCCGTTCGCGTTAAGCGCGAATAAAATGCATTAGTAGCTTGTACTCCGCAGCCAACTCTTAATCCGTAGAGCGCATAAAGTTTTGAAAAGTTTCTTTTCAAGAACATCTGCCGCGCGTGAAAGCGAAAGAGATACGTCTCCAGCGTTGGAATTCGCAGCATTTCATTTCTCGCCGAACGGGACACAGAAGTTGGGAATCCAAGCTCATTTCCATCGCGTAGCCCGCGACCAACGCCACACTTTTAAAGCCAGCTACTTCCAGATAAGTTGCCCAAGCTCCATCAAGGCGTTGGCAAGGGGCGGGGGAGGAAGAGGGGGAGGGATTTTGAGGGGAGGGGAACGGGACGCAGTGCGATATAAAATCCGGTATACTTCGTGGAGACAGCAGTGATAGTTTAAGAGGGTCGTCAAAGGTCTTTTAACTTTTTAGGTCCCCCATTCGGGAAGGAACGGCCGTCTTTATGTACAGGTAGCGACGGGATCGAAATGTCGGACCGACCCCGTGGTTTATTTGCGGGAGGAAACCGCGTTGACGCGTGGAAGACTTGCGAAGTCTGGGTGTTTTGTGGGCGCGGTTGCACGCCAGTTCGCCCTGGGAGAGCCAACCGTCGTTTGTTCACCTCTCTCTCCTTGCTCGTTCGCCCAACACAGCCTGCCGCCAGCCTCACTCTTCTTTTGTTTTCGACGCCCCGTTATGACTCTCTATGTGGCCACGTTTTTCTGCATCTTCTCAACTTCTTCTGTCTCTGTCCCTTCTTTGATTTGTACATTCTTTCATTCATATTCTTCTCGTCATTTATTCGTTCTTTTTCATGCTCTTTCTGACACGACGTTTCCTTTTATCTCCTTTAACGTGTGTGTCTTTAAATGCCACGTTTATTATCATTTATAATAAAACTAAAATTCTTTTTTTAATTTTATTAATTTTTGTTCATATTTATTTCATCTTTATTCTGTTTTTGTTTTCAAATATTAGTTTGTACATCACCAATCTCGTCTTTCAAACATATTTCGCCCTCTTCGCACTTATCCCTCTGACCGCATATTCCACACTCATTCGTCCCCATTCCATTTGCATCACCCGTTTCATTTTCTTCGCTTTCGTTATTCGTCGTTTTATTGGCGCGTCTTCTTCTTCTTCTCCGCTTTTACAGCCAACGAGATTGTCACTTTAATGCCCGCCGCGCCTTTCACTGGCGCTTTTATTGTTCGCGCCGCCGCAACTGCAATCATTGTTCTCCGCGCCTGTCGTTCTTTTGGTCTTTCTTCCCGCTTGTTTTATACTCGCCCTGGCGCGCCGGTGATTGATTCGCCTGCATTTGTCGCGGGCGGCCGCACCGCGCCGCTGTCATCCCCACCCCGCCCCAGTCTTCCGCGCCGCCCAGCCGTCGCCCGTCCCTCCAGCCTGCGACATTCCGCTGCCGCCCGCGAGTACGCTTTTTGATAATCAGATGCAATGTGTCTATAAATTCAACACGTGTGGAATGCTCTGCAGAATGGGGGGGGGTGATTAAAAATATTATTGGGGCTAAGATAATTAGGTTAAGTTAAATAAGTTAACAGAGTTGGGTTTAAGTTAATATTTGAAAGTTCTCTTCCTGTGAGGTCTGTGTCACTCGAGAGTTGCGTTAACGCGCGTTAAATAATGCGCGTCGTAGATTAACACTGCATCTTACGTGGGACGGTCAAAGCGCTCGTGTGCCGTTTCGAGAAAGGTACAGTGTTATTCTACGACGCGCGTTAGTTAACGCGCGTCAACGCAACGCTCGCGTGCAGAAGCCCCAATATGAGCCTCAGTTATCTTGCTCATTTACAGGTTGACGGCGAGGCTTCTGACTTTGTCATGCGTGATTGACATAAAACATCCTTGTGTCCACCAAACGCTAAATGTCCATAGCGCTTTACACTAAAATACAAATTCGACTTAACTTGACTCACTGCGCTCACATAACTATTGGTAAATTATTTAAATGTAATGAAACGTGCATGTCCAAGCCGCGTACTTTAATATTTAAAGTGATCCTACACACTAGCCACCGAGTTTTAAATCCGTTTATAAGCCATTTTTATGACAGTTCTAGCCTTATATACTATTTACCATTTAAATTTTAATTCCATTCTCACTCCATACGACTTTTCAATGATACTTTTGTATAGATCCAATAAATGCATTTACAGTTTGCCTTGAATAATTTTAATTAAAATTTGAACACGTTTTGCAACATATTTCTATTCTTTTTTCAAAGAAGCGTTATTGTTTTCTAGCATTTAATTCTATGAATACAATTATTCACATTTTATTAATTATACTTTATTAGTATATTCTGCGAGTTCAACTACGTCACAATACTATTCCGTTTATCTATCAAAATAACAGAGCTAGTGATCAAGGAGTCACGGAGGAGGGAGTCTAGGCATCACTAGCACACAACTAGTGATCTAGGAGCCTTAAAACTATTTTTTTAAAACCTTTATGACACACGAGTACTTTCAGTAGGAGCAGAACTTGTAGTAGGGATTTTTCTCTACCTGTCCTAGCTGCAGACGTTTAGCTAGGCTGCCGGTGCCAGCAGAGACCCACCCATGCCATCACCTATCAAGCTCTCTCAATGCTTCCCACAGCAACTTCTGTCCGTCTCGTTGTCCTTTGTCACCGCCCAGGAGAAGCGTCGCCCCCACCCCTTTTCTATCTCTTTCCATTCCATTCCTATTCCACTCCTTTGCCACCTCCCTTGCCACCTCCTGCCCTCGCAGCCATTGTCCTTCATCGACCGGTCTGCTCCCGTCGTTTTTTCGTTTGTTAGTCCGTTTGTTTGTCGAGATGCTTGCGCGGGCGCGCGACACGAGCAGGTGTATTAAGCTGTTGATAAATGCGCCTCGCCCCCCCCCGTCGGAACTCCATGGCCCAGGCATCGCTATGGGCGACCGGGTCGCCAGAAGAGTCGGGTGATGCATGGCACGCCAAGGGGGAGACCGGCGGGTGCGAATAGTCCGCTAAGCCCTTTATAGATCGCTGTGACCCTCCCTGCACTTTAACCCTCTATCGCCCCCCTCCCCGGCACCACCTTCCTATCACCACCATCCTCCTATTCGAAAAGTAATAGCGCGCGTTAAAATCTACGGCTCTCATTCAGAACGCTCGACCCCTTTTGTGTGTGTGTGTGTGTGTCTTTTTTTGTGCCCCTCTCAAAAGTACGCAACGACGCGTTGCCAACTTCGTCATCTTCGCCTGGTTTGGGGGAGGTATATAATCTCACAAGCCGCTTAATCTTGCGCCTCCCGATTATGAAAGTATTGCGTCACACGACGGTGTTATGCCCGGTGCACGAGCGAGGATCACAATAGACCCGGCCGTAAAGTTAACAAAGCTCTCGGCTGCTCGTGCGTCTTTTAACACTTAACGCGCGCGCGCACACGAGAGAAGTTGGCCTCGCCGCATTAAGATTGTAATGAAGTTTAGGCGCTGGCGCCGCCGCGTCGTTAACGTGCGAGGGCGGGAGAGTCGGGAGCGAGGGAAAGGGTTAAAGGAGAGAGGAAAGATGAATGTGGAACGGAGAGCCAGAAGTGTATGACCTGGGGTCATGTGTGATATGCAAAATACCGGAAGGTAGCAGAAAGGGGAAAAGGTGAATTGGTTGTAAACTAAAAAGTGTAATATGAGGGTTTAGGAAGATAATCGGCATAAATGAGCAGTGAATTTAAGCCACAGTGCACGAATAATGAGAAATAAGAGTGTGTAGTAAATGATATTACGAAAACACGTATTATGAAAGATAGTTGAATTGAAGTATAGGAGAAGAACGATGGGTTTTGGAAAGCTGGTAGATGAGTAAAAGAATACTAATTGACGTCAACGAATGATGTAGAATGCCGGGTTGGAACAGCAATAAGATAGAATGGAAAGGAAGAATTTGAAGATAATGAAAAAAGAGTCGGTTGAGGGGGATGATTAGGAAAACGAGTTTAAGGGAAACGAACTGACAAGGGACACGAGAACTAAACATAAAACACAATGCTGGAAATATTTGGTAGAAGAAAGGCAGCGAAGAGGTGGGATGGCATTGTAAGATGAAACCGAATGGGAATATGGAGTGATAATCAAGGTATGAGCGAAGATGAACGTAATGCAATAGCAGTAAAATACTTAGAAATACGGGGGACATGGAGCAGATAAGGATGTTTGTAAAGATGATTTGAACAAAGATGGGTAAGGAGGTGTATGTGATGATAATAAACTAATCTAATAGTCTGTTGTTAAATAAGTATGAGGCGTAGTGAACTGAAGATAAAAAGCACTCAAGATTGAAAGAAATGTGGGGTGTTACATGAAATTATTATGACGGATGTGAAAACAGACACGGAAGCCAATACGTTGAATACTGAAATGAGAAACACATGATGATCAACTTCGCATGGAGGCAGTAGATTGCAGTTTGAAAACTTAAGAGCATCACGGAAAAGAAGATTCAATAACACCAGATCCATGATTATGAAGCCAGTTCTTGTTAGTATCATGGATCTGCGTATATGCAACTGTTCTTTTTTTTTCGTGCTACGTATGGTTGGATTAAAGGGATGAAGAGAATAATTTGATAATGAAATCTTTTCCTCCGTCTTTCATTCGTTACCACAATCTGCTACACTCTGGAGACGAAGATACGAACAAAGCAAAAGCAAAGTGAAAGAAACAGAAGCTAATATGTAAGATTATGGAATAGGGTAGAAGTGGCTATTATCAACAGTTGCATTTCTTCCCCTCAAAAGCGCTCTGAAGGCGTAGACGCAAAGAAAACAGAAGGATAACGTAAGACGCGCAAACTAATAGGTCAGATGAAGAGATCAAGTTGCAGGACGATCAACTCTTGCAGTCACTTAGGAGACGCTCTCAAGACGAAGATTCAAAGGCAAAGGGGTGCGACAGACGCGGAAGCAAATATAGAGTGTCCAGGGAGGAAACGTCGAAACTTCGAAAGTGAGCTCTTATGACGCTTTTAAGCATATTTTGTCTCATAAACTCCACATGGTATTCCCCATGGATGAGCCCCACAAACACTCAAAAGTTGGTTTGAAAAAAAAAGAACTTTCTATGCAAAAAATTGCATTGCAGAAACCTATAAACATTTTAAAATCTTGTAAATTGTTTATTATTTACAAAAAAAAATAATATATATTTTCAGAAAGAAAATTGAACCAGAAATAAAAATCTCCCAATTTACACAATTCAATTGCTTTTTTAATTTCTTTGTTTCTCTTTCTTTGTGAACAAATATATTAATTTATTTTGTAAATAGTAAACGATTTACAAGTTTCTGGCGTATTTATATGTCTTTTAAATTCAATTTTTTGCATAGAAAGTAGTATTTTTTCAAACAATCTTTTTGAATGCTTATTGAGGCTTCGCCTTGCGGAATATCCAAAACGTTTATTAGACAAAATATGCTTAAAACTGTCTTAAGAACGTATTTTCAAAGTTGCAACGTTTCCGCCCAGGACACCCTGTATATCGGACGAACGGAGGGATTGGAAGGGGCCGCGATCAACTCCCGAGTCCCTCCCAGGCATCTCAAGGGCTTTAGCGCAGCGCACTTCCGAAGTTGGTATCTGTTCCAAAGCTCTTTTAATGGTCTTCGCGCGCGACACGTCAACGGCGCTTGGGTGTAATCTTCGGCGACGTAGACGCGTTCATCCGGGATGCGGGGCAGACGTGATAGCCTGCATATGGAAGAAGAATCGTGCACTTCTCTAACTAACCTTCAAAGTTCACGAGAAGTTCCGGCGGATCTAACCAATTCTGAATGCATCAGATAAATCCATCCATCATGAGATAAATATATTTCGTACACCAGGGGATTGTTAAGCTTTCATCTCTCAACAAAATTAATCCTCTATTGTTTTCAATATGTGTTTTCTCAGTTGCTCAGTTTTAATTACCAAACTGTTAACAAGGTTAGGCAACAGTATAGATTTGTTATAACGTTTCATTAAGATATTAAGCATTATTGCAATAACATATTTTTATTTTTTTTAATTCAAGAACATTATTAGTTTTGTGGTTTTATTTGTTTACTATTTACTTGGTGATTCGTTCGGACTAGAATTACCTGTTCATTTTAAAAGTGATATAATTCGTCAATTTCAAATACATCTAAAAGGATCTAAAGAATTGTGCAGAGCATTTCAAAATACAGATTGATCTGTAGAAGAAAAATGAAAATGACTTGAAAAGGAGATAGTTGATATTTTGATTTATTAGTGTTTTCTTGCGTGTCACTACCAAGGTAATTAATTGTCGTGCGTGTTTATTTTTGCGAGAGGTGGCGTTTACTTCAACCACCTGAATGGCAAGATCCGGCTTGCAGCCATCGTTGGCTTGCGGTTTCTCCCAACCAGGTATCTCTCACCAGCGGGGCTCCGTTTTTCTGTCTTTCGTCTTGTCTTCCGGCTGCTCGCCTGGTGTTGACTGGGGCAACCACAGAAAAGAACCGATCAGAGTAGCCGGCCGCTAGAATTCTCCTCCAGTAATCGGCTGAATTCGATGTAGATATATTGCTAGGATCGAAGTTCTTGCCACCGCCGAGATTCGAACCCTAGGTACTGTTTTGACGTCAACTGATGACCTAAGCGAGTGGAAAGGATATTATGGTGAGGCGTATTATGATGTGGTCTAATACAGAGATAATTGAAGGTCGGGAGGAATAGAGAATACTGCATCAGGAACCAAAATACGAACATGTGACTCGGTCATGTAATGCAAGACGCACTTTGTAATTGTGAAATCTATAATTCATTCATTGGAACAGCTTCGATGCTATGAATATTATGCGTGCATAAAAGTGAACATCATCACCAGTTCGTTAACTAAAGTAAATATGCAGTGACCCCTTTCAAACGATTGAGGTTTTCTTAATACAATATTGTCAATCATGTTATATATCGGTTACATATGGACCGATTACTGTTGCTTTGGAGGTGAGGCAACTTATGACACAAATTTACATGGTAAAAATGTTGCTGTTGTTAGGGAAAGCGGTGTGTAGTAGAGATTTTTTTCTGTTGTTGGACGAGTGTTGAGATATCTGATGAGTTACGTAGTGGAGAGAACATACATCATTCAACATTGCAGGATACTTTGTATTGTTTTTATGCCAGTCTATTGCTTATTTGCTTACTTATGTTTTTGTGTTTTCTATTTGTATTGTTCACGTACTCTCCGGTAAACATCGGAAAGGATCTTGACAAGTTCTAACGAAGCGTATCTTTGTTTCAGGTGAGTACATAAACCAGAAGCAGAGATCTGATCCGGCTGAACGAACAAGTGAGTAAAGCGGCTGGATATAAATCTTGTGAACTCTATCGCTCGTATATAATCTTCATTGCACCTGTTTTCTCTCACCGGTGCAGATCTTGAAATCTATTCATGTCAACGACTTCCCATTTGTTTGTACGTTTTCATGCGACAATCGAGTCATATCGAAAAGTGAAAGCAGGCCGTTTCATTCGAAATTGGCAACTGGTCGGGATACTGAAATAATTTCTTAGGTGTTATGCCCTGAGAATATTGATACTACTTTCGTATCTCGTTCCTTTCGATTTCAACCTGGTTCGATGATTTGTCTGATAAGAGATGAAGTCGACTTTTAGAAGTAGTTCTTCTAAGGCTAGTATATATGACATAAAAATAGTAGGTTATGCCTATACAACAATTACTAAAAGACAGATTTCATTAGCCTGATTTGCTAGAAAAAAATATATTATTTTGAAAAAGTGTGAACAAGTGTATTACATCATCACACCATGGCCCAAAAAACTTTTTACTATGTTAGAAGTATAATGCAAAGCAGTAGACGGAGAAAAATAAACAAGAACACCTACCCGATTGCTAAGGATGCAAAATAAAGGAACACTAACAATTCTAGAGTATATCGTATTTAAACAAAAAAGAACTAGCTTGAAAAAATATTTTCATTATGATATTGATCTTATTAAACATTAATGCTGATTTTCTAAATTCTTGTGACGTCTTTTCTCTTTAATATTATACAGAACTAAAAAAATATGTTTCTCAGACAGAAGAATTAGCATTATATTTGGTCAACTCTAACTGATTTATTCAAAGTAGAAGAAAACAGGAACAATTATATTATTATATAAGTAAGAAACAATTATATTATAAATTAATGTTAATTAAGTTAAACGCTTAATTTTTCTAAATGAATGTTTTCATGTAAACAGTTTGCAATATCCTAAAGGGAAATTCCAGCAGACAGACACTAAAACCGGATCCATCACTGGGCATTTCATAAAATATTTCAAAGCCTTATGACATCCGGACTTGTTTACACAAGTCGTCGCGGAACAAAACCTAAGCATAACGCACGTAAGGCGTAGGAACCCGCCCCGACCCGTTTCGCCCATTCATCTCTGCGACAGCTATTTCCTGCGCTAATTAAAGCCTCCAATTACGGACGGCGGCGGCGGCGTCGCGCCTGGAGGCGGAAGACACGCTACGTCGCCCGGCGTCCCGACGCCGCTGGGCGGGGGGGAGCGGGACGGGCGGCGACCTCAATGGTCAGCGTGCCAGTGCCACGCAACAGAGCAAGGTCGAGCGCACCCGGAGAAATTACCGCTGGCCGAGTTCACCTGCGCGCCGACGGCGGCGGTAGTGGGGGTGGAGGGTGGGGGTTGGTGGTGGGGGGTGCCGGAAGAAGACGGAGGAGGAGACAGTGGCAGCGAGAAGCAAGGGAAAGCGGATGGGTTGGTATTAGTAGCGGTGGAGAGGAAAAACGCCTGAAGTCGGTGGATTGCGAGGAAGTGAAATGATAAGCTGCTGTGTAACGGAGAGAAGAGGGAAGAGGAGAAAGGGATGCAAGACAGAGGAGGAGGTGTCTCAGAGCACCAATAGAATCCAACGTTAGACTCTACCCGGAACACACATCCTAGGTTTCTGTTCTCTCGAGGGTTTCTGACGGCCACTGTTTTTGATCGGTAGTTTTCCGTGGTTTCCCCGATTAATACCATATCAATGCTGGAAGCAGTAACCCCACAAACGGGCCACGGCCCGCGCGCGGATATTTCCTTCACCTTCCTTGTTCCATCATCACTCTTACTTACAACAACACACTTACATGCACTACAGCACCGTACTTGTCGGTAGACCAGTCTGGAATGTTAGCATTTTGTCCGGAAGTGAAAACCTGGCTGACGCTTCCAGCGATGAAGATCACCGACACATCCGAGAAAAAATGCACTACACTTACGGGACCTATTGACCTTAGCATTTGGAACTCCCACCATAAGCACCCTGGAAATCTCAATCAATGAATCAACTACTGGCGGATGGGATGCGTAGCAAGTGCTATAGAAGGAAGTTCGCAGGGGGCTGGGGAGTGTAAAAGAAAGCTCGTGTCATGAAGATTGGGGGTGGCGAACGGTGATGGAAGGGCGCTTCTACCAGGGATTGGTTGTGGCGATAGAATGTCTCCACAACTCCCGTTCTCTCAACACCTCCGTCAACTCTTCCAAGTACGTCGCAAACGTAAGTCAATGCAAATTTATATCCTGGAGGTAGACCGAATCCCCCCACTGAACCATAAGATGCTGCGCGACCTGAACGTCGGCTTGTGGTGGGTTCTTTCTTAGAACTACCTCCGCAATCGGGCTCTGACCAGAGCAGACCAGCTTTATTCACCCATTGGCTTTAGTGGTATGTTTTGGTAATGACATTGTAAGTGAATGTATTTATTTATTAATAGGTAATTCATTACAAACGAAATTAGATTCCTTGGATCCTATTGAATAAGCCATACAATACTACATCCTCGCGTTCTAATCTTCGATTTCGGTATTCACCAAATGGTCTCTCCATCGCACGCAAGCCGCGGAAAAGAGACACCAAGGTACGGCTCAGGAAAAAACCCCTGAAGGGGAAAATCTGCCGTCAGAAGCCGAGTACATTCTACTATCCGACGTTTATTTAGCTATTTTAATTTCTGGCGCGGTGCGTCCGCCGTTCTCCAGTGCTTGGCCTCTCAGCCCTGAAAATCAAAACGGCGCCACAGAGACGTCCGCAACAACGCCTCTGCCCCTTACAATTTTCGATCCCCTTCCCTTCAGCCTAATGTGCTTATTACTATGCCAGTTTCATTTTATTTATTGTATGACCAGTTATTTACCAATTGCTTACGACGACTATGAGAGTTCTGTTTACGACTGGTTTACTAACTTACAAAAATTAACTGTCTATTGTTAGCTTATTGACTTATTTATTCTCTCCAGTCTAGCTCCGCAAGCAACCAGTGCTGTTTTCCCCCCCTAATTTCAGTTCCCTAATGGTCCGGACCTTTCCTAAAAATGTCCATCTTTCCAATAATTTAGATTATTTGTCACTAAACATGTTTTGGGCGAAGCGTTACGCTCCTGTTTAGGAAAGTAGTAATTCCCATTCCATCCATTTTTTCTTCTTTTTCATTTTTCCCTTCTCATGTTTTCGGTAAAGTAATTATAAGAGAGCGGATGGGGCACCCGAATGTACTTAAGGAAGGAAGAGACTCACGGTCTTGCAATGTTGTGTAGATTCCGGCATTCACCTGGTGTTAACGTATATCTCGCGGGCAGCTATCAATAAGAACGTCAGGATTCTTTCTAAAACATGGATTTAATTCCAAATCCTTCTTGTATAGGTCTATGTTTCGCTAGTCAGTAAACTAAGCGTTAACGGGTCTAGCGAGTGCGTGCCACAAGAGCTCTCGAAGCGGGGTATCCACACGTCACTTTCTTGTCATTTGATTGTCTCTCTAGTGAGTCATCGCTCTTTCGCACTTATTCTTTAATACGCCTTCATAGCTGATCTCGGTAACAAACACTAATGAAAAGTACCATATGGATCTTTGTTGGTGAGAAGTGAATTGACAATATTATTTTAATGCAATATCTTTGTATCTATCTCTTTTGCTAGCTTACTCTTCATGCGATATTGTAAGCAATCTATTGACCAACGTCTAGATTTTCCGTATTCTACGATATACGTCTACGATAGTTCTCCTCTCTCTCTCTCTCTCTGTCTCTCCTCTCTCTTTCTTCTCTCTCTTGCTTATTGAAAAGTTAAAAATAACTAACGTTTCAATGGTCCATTCTATTCAACAGGTTTGATCATGACAGATATCCTTGAACTATGTAAATTGTAGCTGGGTCCTAGAGCTTTGCATCATCCATCGAGAATTAGATTCCCCTGTTATTTTTTCTCTATTTACTCCAACTACGATGGATTCTTTAGAATCTAATTTTGTTCTCTGCACTCACCTTTCCTGCCGTAACAAAATAACTCCAATTGTTAGGAGCGTACTTCCCTCTGTGACACTTCCAGCTCACGCCCAGACTTCGCCTCTCAATCCTCTCCGCATCGTGCTCCCCACACTACTCTCGTAGGCCGTCCTGCCCCACGCCCTCTCGCATCCACCTCTGGCGATGCAGCCGCCCCCGCCACAGGCAACTCGTGAGGACGCCTCGCCGTCCGTTTCCTGCTGCTGCTGCGGCCCGTCCACGCCCCGCCCATGCAGCAACCCTCGACGCCACTCCTTCCCCGCCCCAACCCAGGTCAGCGCCCTGCCAGCCACCCCACTCCAGCATCGACCCCCTCCACCTATGCCCCTGCCACCGAACCGCTGTCGCACACGCGTTGTGTCCCCCGCCGCGCAACTAACCGACGCAGCCACCCTCCTCTTCATCCCCTCGCAGCCCTCGCTGAGCCCCCGCAGCCCTTCACACCCGCCGCCCCACTGCCCCCCGTCCTGCCCCCCGCGCCCCACGCGCCCGCCGCCCCCCCGCCCCACCGCCCTCGCTGCCCCCGCTGCCCCCGCCCCAGCCACACCTGCCGCCCCACTGCCACATTCCGCCCCACGCCTCGCCACCATTACCACACCCGCGCTCACACCGCCCCGCTGAACCCGCACCTCACCGCCACACTCACTACCCTTCACCGTGTCGACGCTTTCGTCCAGTCCCCTGCCGCTTCCTTACACACGGGTCTGCCTCCAACTGCCACCCCTGTCGGTGCCGCCGCGTCCGCCCTGCCTTCCCCACCACAGCCGCTGACCCACCCGTCGTCACCCCCGCTCTAGCCGCCTCCGCTCCTCGTTCACACTCCCCCCGGCACTCGCCGCCCAACGCCGCGCCTCACCCCCTTCCACCCACGAAACACTCTCGCGTTCTCCTGCCGGCCCCGCGCGCCCCCCACTCCATACTCCACGCTCCGCACTCCACACTCCTCGTGCAACTCAGCTCCGAGGCAGCTCTGGTTCCAGCGAGAAAGAGATATACTACGTCTGGGCCGGCGGCTCGCGGTTCGTAATGAAAACAGGACGCAGGCAGAGAGAGAATACATTTACGAGATCTTGCTCGCGCTCAGACCTGTCTCGCGAGCGGCTTCTGAAACAGCGATTCTCAAATTGGACCGAGCCCACCGCTAGCAATTGCTGGGTGCGCGCTTTGTGGTGGGAGAAAAAGTAATTGTCGGGAAGCCGGACGTATTTCGCGCGGTTGTGTTTTTTTTTCACATTTTTTCTCCGGGATAAGTCTGGCCAGGGGAAATTTCAAGCTGAAAAATCCTTGAGTTGTGGGTTTTCTTTGTTACTTTTGAATTTTCGTTTTTTATGATATTCTTGTAAGAAGGTGGAATTACTTAATGAGACTCTTACTCTCTTAGTCTCTTAGTTCACACAGGGGACATGCAGAATTCTACTTTTTTGTTGATATGTAATAAATAATAGCTATATTTAAAGGGGCCAAGGTTGTGTCGAATACAGGATCACAATTACACAGAATTTTGGGATTAATTTATAACATTCTGAATATGGGGTAATTGATTTCCTTCCTAAGAACTCCTGAAACTATATTATAAGGCTTGTCACAATCGTCAGTGCTGAAAGCAAGTGTGGGTATAATTTGTGAGAATATGCTACAATAAATGAACTGCTGATGTATCTAAACATTTTATTTTAACGATACTTGTAAGGACAATCTAATTCGTGTGAAGACAAGTTTGTTTCGAGTATGTATTATTTTTAAATACGAGTATTTAAATTTGTTTATGTACTATAAAATATGGAATTGATTCACACGTATAACATGAATTTTTCACAAAAATAGCTCAAACACTGCAGAAGTTAGAATAATTTTAGAGGAGTGAACAATGTGATAAAATTATATTTGTTATATTATGTGATTTCAAATATACTATGTCAGTCCAATTTACAATATATGTATTTAACACTACAATGTTGAGGTAAAATGTAATAAAAACAGTAAATAAAAACATCTTCACACATCAATGTTGACAGTTCCCGCCATAATATTCTGCAAATTTCTAACATATAAATAGACAATAACTTTTTGCAACAATTTTAGAAATAAAACTCATGTATAGAATTCGAAATAAAACAATAAACAATGCTTTTTCTTGGGGTATGGAATCGGCTTGACTTTAGGGACTCGGTCTGCGCAAGATAACTTCCATTATATAAACAAGGGGTTTCAAGAAAATAAACTGAAACATCATTCATCTGAACTCTGTTGCAGATTCCCTGAAAGAAAATCTATTTTCGCAGTTAATAAACAGTTGTATTTATGTCACAAACAATTGTCTTGTATTTCACTTTACCGCATGAAAACGTTCCACTTTAAAGTTAGATGGTTTTGTATGGAAATTTCAACTTATGAAAAACATGACATTTTTATAAGTAGTGTGGCGTCATATCAGTCGCCTTGTACAAACGTGACAAATATTAGCCACGTGCTTTTCATGTATATGGACAGTGCTGGCGGGAAGAGACGCCGGGCTGAACAATGGCCAACCTAGGGAGTGGAAGGGAAGGGGTGTCGTGTCGTGGGTGGCCACTGGTGAAACCCGTAGACCACTTGGGGCAAACTTGTGAACCCTGTAGACAGGTTAGCTGTGGAAACACGTCGGTGGAAACAGCGAAATGACCCAGGTCCGTCAGCCGGCCCAGAAGGTGATGTAAACGGACCCCGGACCTAAACTCCTTCTTCTGATTCTTGGGCGCGTCGGTAGGAAGTCGTGTGAGTTGTGCGCGGCGCTGCATTTTCATGCATAGGCTAGTGAGGCAGGGAACTGAAGCCGGCGTGCTACGTCGAGACGGGAGGTGCGGCATACTAGCTTGTATGCTCGCGTAGGCTACTGGTGCATCACACCGAATAAGATATCTAATTATCAGGTGGTGACCAGGAAATTTCCTTCTAGTAACGGGTCAATATTGTTTATTGTAATTATTGTACATAGTATTCAGGTGTTGGAGCTTATTTCAAATAAATACTCAATAAATTACAAACCGTTCACGTCTGTGATTTATTGCCCCGGCAAAAACGCCATATGGTACAGTTTGTTGGAAAGCGTCGTCAGTTCTTGGGAGTTGACACTGCCTCCCCCCACCTATCACTTTCTAGGTCTCTAATGTCTCTCAACTGTAAATACTTGAGTTGTATTCTGAGAATACTTTCTAGCTTACATTAATTAATCAGATTTGATGATAAGATTCTTGTATTACGAATTATGATACACTGAACAGCGAGTTAGAGGTCCAGAAATACAGGCGCGGTAGTGTGTGGGCAGAAAAAAAATCCGTACGATGTTTTCATCCGTCTGGCTAGTAGTCAACATGATCCAGTTGACCTCAAAAAAGTTATCCTTTGGTGTGACATGGCGTACTTAAGAAGAATCTCAGCTGCGTGTGTATTAGCATTGAAAAATAATGACTGATGCTTTCCACCTAAAGAATTCCCTTTGTTATTCGGAACGTATTATTGTCTTTTTTCATCCAACACGAGAGCGCATCCCCGCTGACCTTAAGGTTGCAATGTCTCGGACGTGCCAACCTCAAGGAAGAGTACGCTCAAGGATCTCTTGAGAGAGAAACAAATGCATGCCAGTATGCGAGTACTTAATGTTCGCCGTTATTCAGCAAAAAATGCGATATAAATGAATAAAGACTTTCGTAGTGATGGTTCAATTAAATCTAGCAATGTGTCTAGACTTTCTTTTCTTCGTTTTCCTCTTAAAATTCTCGTAAACCAGTTCTCTAATTATCTCAAGCATAAAAGGAATTAAGGAGAACTTGTATTCTTCACATTATACGTTTTGATGCACGGTTGGAAATGGTGGTGTGTGAATGGTATTGAACTGAGGTTTGCTGAAGCGCGATATTTAAATGTGAACATACAACTCGCTATGCAATTAAATAAGACCTTAAATGTGGGGACTGCTCGTCAGCTAAATGCTTTTGAACACTTATTTGAAATGTTGAATAATCTTGAATTGTTCTTTAAATTGAGTTCCTGTCTCTCTGTAATTTGCAGGTCTAAACATGGGCACTTGACGTGATTTAAATGTATAAGTGTAAAACTTATAATTATATTTCTCACTTAATTTTTTTTATTTTATGTTTTAATAAAATATGTAGTCCATGAATTGTTTGTCATGTTTTTACTTTCTCCTCTACAGATCCTTCGTGGGATGTTTTATCCAGTACTGAATAAAATATTATGTTCCACCTAATGTGTTTCACATGTTTGACCGCAAATGCAGTCCGCCTAAACAGTTTGAAGACTATTGAGTTTCAAAATACAGGAACCCCAAAAGTTACGTACATTGTACATTATACACACAACTTTTACTAATTTTTCTTAACTGCAATTTTCACGGAAATATAGCTCATGTAGGAAAATTACAAAAATTAATAGTTGCGAACATGTAACTCAATTTTTTAAGTTTTACTTTTTCGAAGTGTCTTTTGCCTCTTGATTCGTGATGCAAATTGCGTTGTCGGCAGGCATGGAATAAAACAGTGAACGGAATGAGATAAAACAAGTGCTGTGTGGTGCCAAGCTCCGTGTCAGAAGTGCCAATGGATTATGACATTTGGCTCGTTTTGGTCGACCAGTATGATCAACAGAACATGCGCCAATAAAAAGCGTAAAAAGAGCCGAAATCAATAAAGAACGAAAGATCGGTCGATAGAAGGGTACAGAAGGAAGATTGTTTAGATTATACATAAACGCACCGGAGTCTAAAATAATTCCGGCGTAGATTGAACAAGTTGATCGATCCATCTTAGGGGTAGCTAATACATAGGACAGAAGAATAAGTGAAGCTTTGCAAAGCGAGTTTTCAAGACGATGAGATCTAACGACTGAACGGAGAGAGAGAGAGAGAGAGAGAGAGAGAGAGAGAGAGAGAGAGAGAGAGAGAGAGAGAGGGATAGAAAAAGATGACGAAAGAATTGACAGAAAACTTTCCTACAGCTTTACTGCTTATTCAGAGCTTTAAGGATCCCGAGTTCACGTTCGCCACGAAGAACGACGTAAGAGCGGAGAAAGACGCAAATGGAAGGATTTTAGTGAGATAGTTAAAGTACGTCTTAACATATTATATACGTGCATTGAATGGGTATGATCACTGCTCTGAAGAAACGATTCGACGAACTGCAAGTATAAGAAATTGAATGTTGCTTGCCTCCTCAATATAAGCTGAAGGAAGAAGATAGTGTGCATAAGGTCACGTACACATGACCTAGACAGGAGATGAAAGGTCATAGGAGAAAATTACAGAGGATTATGACGTGCTCAACATTCGGGTCGAACTCTACGTGGAAGTTCGCAAAGAAGATATTTTGTCGGCAACCACTGTAAAGTACTGCTAGGTCATGGGCATGAGAGGCCAAGGGTGGGACGTTCAGGGAAGGTTTAAGAAAGGGTGTCTTAGAAATATCAGAGGTACACCAAATGAACAGGATTTGCGAGGCAATCACATTGAGGAAAAGAAAATACAGGAAATGAATGGTTGAAATTTCTTCTGAACTAGAATTGTCCTCCAGACAGAGACTGAATTCGACCTAGCTGACAAGCTAGTGTCGAAAATCCTGTCCCCATGGGGACACAAACGTAGGACCTTCCGTTCCGAGGGACTGCAGTGACATCATTTGATGTCCTGAGCCACATTTCCCAGTCTAAGGTTGTGGTGGCAGAGGGAGTATGGGGAGAAGCGATTAGGAGGCGACGAAAGTAGACGATGTTGGGTGCGGACGCGGGTCTTTACGGCAGGAGAGTGAGTAATGGGCCACGGCGGAGAGTGGCGTTGAAACATGAGGTGGGCGCTTTTTCGGGTCGGATGACGAGGCGAGTTGCATATTATGTGTTTATTGTTTTCTCAAGCTTCCGTGACTAGCCATCGCGCGTCTAGAGCTGCGGCCCTTAGAGCTGCTTCCCAGGAGCACGCCCCTTCACTAACTCCTTGAGTCCTTTCACAGTTGCTAATTGAACTAATTAAAACATCACAAAAGAAAATATTAGACTAAAGTCCTAAATATACCCTTTTGAGAACTATTACACAACAGCTATTCTCTTAAATTCATACTTCCAATTTTTGTATTATATATTACAAAACTATCATATCCTATTTACAGCCTCTAAGTGCGTGTATATGCGCGGGGGTTGTCTTACACTAGGACTGACCGCCCGAAGCGCCACGCCTCAGTGATCACTTTGACAGGGTATCCTTGCGTTTCCATCCCAGGCTCAGGGAGCCGGGTGGCACTCTATTTTCTAGCGATTCATTTCAGTTTGTTGTTGTACGATGCAAGCGTATTCATGTCTCCGTATTACCCTGACACAGATATTACGCTGGCGAGGGTCCGAGGTGCGAGTTCTAATGTTTGGTCTCTATTCTGTGACGCTGTTGCCACCGTGCCAGCGAGGTGCAAGGTAAGGACGGGTGCGGGCCGTGATGTAGCAGCAATGGAGGGGGGCACAGCGAGGGTGAGGGGCGTGGGAGAGGGGCGGTGTGAGGTGGAGGTCTGCGGAGCCGCGGGGCGAGGGTCGCGGAGAGCGTGGCGCGGAGCGCTGTGTGGGCGGGACGTACCAGGCCAGAGCAAGGTGGGGCGTGGGCGGGGCAGGGCGGGGACCCGAAGCGGTACGGGACGGGGCGAGGCGAGTGGGGCGAAACGTGGTGGGGCGGGCGGGGGCGGGGCCGGCGGGGACCACGTGAAAGCGCGGCGCGGGCGACGTTTTGGACGCGGCTTGGGCGGGGCGTGGCTTGGGCAGGGAGGGGTAGGGGCAGGGAGTGGGCGGGTCAGTGTGGGGAGTGGCGGGGCAAGGCAGAGAGGCAGACAGGGCGAGAGACATGGAGAACGGGGCACGGGTGCGGTTTTGGGTGAGGCGGTGGCGGGGGAAACTGGGCGATGACGGGACGGGCCGGAGCGGGAGAGGCGGAGTTTGGGCGAGGCGAGGTGAGGCGAGGGTAGAGGAGAGAGCGAGGAGTGCTGATGGGCGGGGCGGGGATGGGGTGGGGCAGGGCGGGGGGGGGGTAAAAGGGTGGGGCGAGCGTGGAGGAAGGCGGTCGGGGAGAGGACAATGCGAAGACCGCTGCGCGGGGCGCGTCGTGGGTGGGGCGGGGCCGTGACAAGAGTGGAGTGAGGCGGAAGAGGCGGCGGGGTGAGAGGAATGGTGGGTGCAGCGCGGGGTGGGCGGGAGAGGGAACGAAGGGTGGAGTGAGACCTGAGGAGGCCGGCAAGGGAGAGGGGTCGTGGTGATTGCGTGCGCGGGTGGCACTGCTCGTGAGCGGGAAGGGGCGGAGCAAGGCGGAGCGACAGGACGCGGAAGAGGGGGGCTGGCGGGGAAGAGTGACGTGGAGTCCGCGGCGCGAGGCGGAGCGGGGCGGAGTGGCGCGGCGGGCAGGGGAAAAAGCAGAGCGAAGGCGAGGCGAGCGAGCGAGGACGTGTCGGCGGGGAAAGGGAGTGGAGACCGCGCTTAGGGCAGGCGTGGGGGGCGGGGAGAAGGCGGAGCGAGGCGGGGACGTGGTCGGCGGGGAGAAGGCACGCGGCAGACGCGGCTAGGGCACAGGCGTGGGTGGGGCAGGGAGAAGGCCGGAGCGAGGCGGGGACGTGTGCGGCGGGGAGAGGGACGGGAGACCGCGGCTTAGGGCGCCGGCGCGTGGGCGGGGGCGGTGGCGGTAGCGGGGCGGAAAGCGAGCGTGGAGCATGTCGGAGGTGGAGAAGCGCGCAGGATACGTGTGCGAGCGGGCGGTGGAGAAGGGCGGAGCGAGAGCAGGGACCGTGTCGGCGGGAGGGGAGTGGAGACCAGCGGCGCAGGGCGCGGCGTGGGCGTGGCGGGGCGGCTGTGTTCACAGCTCCCGTGCTCGTTACGCGCTCGCACCGGGCTTTGATCCGGAAGCGCTGTTTGCTGCGGCTGTTTTCTCAACGCATCTCCGCGCCGCACCGCGCCGTGCCCGGCCGGGAGGCCAGGTGACGCCGCGCGGGCCAAGGCGGCGCCGACCTGTGACTTCGAAGCAAAAGCGCATTCGCCTCCGCGCGCAAAGGCTCCCGCTGGCTTACGTTTCCGTGCGACAGACGATCAAGTTGCAGTCAGTCATCTGATGCTGATCTAAATTTCACTCGGCGTTACTTTTTTTCGTCACCGGAGATACTATTTGTGTAATTTTGTTGAAAGTAATGTGACAAACGCTTCCGATATCCAAATCTTCCCGAAACCTTTCGATGTTTGGGACTTCAACTATTGTTTTTCGCTAGGTATTGTTGCAGGTGGTGCTGTCGCAACAACTCAACATACGAAAGATAATACAAGCTGATTAGCTATTGCTTTTACATATTCGGAATATTTTTATGCCGAAGAAATCTTGAAGTTATTGCAATATACCTGCCGGTATAACTGTTAAACTTGTGTGATATTGGTTCGTCATCGGAAGAAACTTTATAAAGGTTAAACTGAAGATATTGAATTATAACATTAAACGACATGAAATATGGATGTGCATGACATAATTTTTTTAACCAATAAAAATTGTAAATCATCATGGGATAGTTGATGATTACATTTATTGACAGTTGATGATTACAGATTTTGATTCTTTGAAATTATTTGCTCAACGCTTTTGAAAGTAGTAAACATGAAGTATTATTTATTCATTTTCGAAAAAAGTATTACTGTCATATCCTCATTCAAACGATAAATATATTTCATAATTCATTTAATTATTCATATTTTTGGGGAATTACGTAGTTGAAGACATTTCGTGCCCCTAACCTAGTATCAAGTCCTGTTGAAAAAAAGGACATTTAAGTTTCTGCTTCTGACGTATAGCGATGAGAGAAAATCGACGTCTAAGTATATTATTTTCCTTGTTCACTTTCTATCATCTCCGCTACTGAATGGAATCGTCGGCTTTCATTAGTATTTTTTTTAAATGTTATTATCAATATCGAAATCTCCTTTCACTTACATTTTTTAAGGATTATATTTCTGTGGATTCTTTCAAAAAGGAAAACTAATTTTTAGATTTTGTAAATTTAACTGAATAGAAAAATAAGTTTCCGCGGGATATAGGAAAAATTAACTTAACTAATTAATTAAATTATAGGATAAATTAAGTTGAGTAAGAATAGATAGGAGAGAAGAAATTCATTCCATTTTAACAAAAAGTCATAATAAAGACACAACGCACAAAACGTGCGTGGGGATATAAAATAAATTTAGGAAACTCGATTGCATCAGATCGCATTTAATTTTTCCCTCCAGTACTTCAAACAAGTCGTATATTGAATTCTATGTTGTTAATACGTTTTACCAAAACGCTTCATGTTCCTCTTTTCAAAAAAACGATTTTTTTCATTGATATTATTTTTTTACATACACATTGGACTCACCATCATGTTATTTCTAACAAAGATCCGGTCAGAAAAGTGTCACTCCGTATCTTTCCAATTCCCGGTACGTCCAACACAAATATTTGGACGTCGATATGTTAAGAGTTGTTATTCCGTGGCTACAGCGGAAATAACACGTCCCTTATCTCGGCGTCCATCTACGAAAAACACGGTTAGAGAAACCGCCAACCGACGCATGCGCAGGGAGGACGTTGCAGCGGAATCCCACGGGAAGGGGGGGGAGGAGGAGAGGGGATGGCGATAGAAAAACACGCCAGGGAGTTTACAAAAACTCATATGTCGATCGAGGGGAAACGAGAGGGCTGAATGAAGCGAAGCCAAGAGGAAACGTGTGAAATGAAGGACAATGCTATCTCGGGCGGGATGGGAATTTCGGAACGTCGAAGGAATTTTGTGTCTACAGCTCCTCCTCCACATCTCATACCACGGAGTGGGGAATTTTTGGAACGCATGAGCAGATCTCTTCACTTGCTGAGTGAGAATGAGAAGAAAAAAAGAAGACAAGAAAATACATAGTTGTGTGAAGCGAGGATAAGATGAAGCGTGTAGAATGCTATACCATTACAGGCCCAAGGAAACTTTAGAGATGAGTTCAGGGACGGAAGGAAATAGCAGGGCTGAGGTTGATGACGTTGATGAAGTGTGTAGTGGTGCAGATATGATAGGCCACGAGTGCGAACAGAAATTTTGAGATTTAGTTTATTTACTGATTCTTAGTGATTTCAAGCGCGTCAATTGCTAAGGTTGGAAATTCCCGTAAGTGTAGTGCACGTGCTTCCTCGGGAAGTGGTAGTGATCACTTCCTCGCTGGATGGAGATATCGAGCATCGACCTACACGTCGGCTAGCGAGGTTTTTTCCAACCAGGTATCTCTCGCCATCAGGGCACTACCCAAGTCGGAACAAGCACTAAGCTCCCGATTGGTGTTCTGACATATGTGGTAGTGTAGTGCCTGTAAGTGTGTGTGTACGTAATGGGTGAAAATAGAACAACGAAGAGGAAGGAAAAATCGCGCACGGCCGATGGCGCGTTAGTTAGGTATTCGCTGGATGTTGATAAAAAAAGCACGGAAAACGAACGATCACAGGAGGTCGCCACCACAATTCTCCTCTAGACAGCAGCTGAATTAAATTTATCTGTATAGCTAATTGTCGAAAATCTAGCCACCTCGCCATCACAACTCGAGCATCAGACTCGAGGATCTCCCAGTCAAAGACAGGAATTGTGTAGACTTCAGAATAGGTAAATTCGAGAGAAATCAAAAGGAAGATAAGAGATATGGACGCATGGGTCTGCAGCAAAACACTCAAGTGAACCGTTTTGCAAAGTTCGGGGTAAGCGCAGATCATCTCGAGCAGTTACGATTCATTCAGAGTGGGAGAGTTTTAGGTGTACGCCGCTTGAAATGGTGGGGCGGGCACGCAGATGGACTATCGGGCTAGGTTGCGGGGGGGGGTATTACCCACGCCACCGCTTAAATGTGTGCTTTCGTTTTCTAGCTCTCCGCACACCCC
>BOPP01000062.1:2235859-2262450 GCA_017312745.1 Gryllus bimaculatus
CACCCCGTTCCGTTCCGCCCCGTTTCGCCCTGCCCCAGCCCACCCCGCTTCGTTCCGCCCCGGCTCGTTCCGCCCTGCTCCGCCCCGTCTCGTCCCGTTCCGTCCCGTCCTGTTCCGTTCTATCCCGTTCCGTCCAGCACCGCCCCGCCCCGTCCCCCAGCTCTACTCCGCTCCTGGCGCATGGACCTGTGCAATCGTGGTCCGCGAGCAGAGGAAACGAAAAGAAGAGACGAGACGAAAGAACAGGAGGGAAGAGCGGAAGCAGAAAATTGTATTAACACAAAGAGACGCGTGATTTTAATTTATTTCCATGTTGCAATTTCCATTTCCCAACATTTCCATTCTTTATTCCTTTTTTCTTTTATTAACTTTCATATTACGTTTGCTCTTTATTTGATATTTTTCCTTATGATCCTTTCCTTCCAAAATTATTTCGTTATCACTCAGTATCCCTATGGTGTTTTCGACTTGATGAAACTAAGTATAAGGTTTAATGCCAGTGTAAAGTATTACAAACTCGTGGCGTAGGTGAATAGAGAGAGAAATCATGAAATAGTTCAGGGTTAATAACATACTATGTGAACGAGTTATGGAGATGCACATAGAAACAACTTTCCTTTGTGCATAGATGATAGGTTTGAGGAGTAGCTCTCTCAACTACGAAAGTTCTGAATTTAGTTAAGAACTGGAAAACTGGTACATTTCACAATATAAACGTTGCAGCATACGGTTCACGTTCTAAGAATAGTAAAAAGTTAAGTTGATTTTGTACGTATTACGTTGAAAAAATGATACACTTTCGGATATTTTCTCATCAATATCCGAGTAACGTTATATGAAATATTCTAAATGGCATCATGAGTTTAGAGGTACAGGATTTGAATACATGTTTCAACGATCTCTCGAGCGTTTACCGCATTGTGGTGTGTAGGGTAGCTCGTGAGCAGAAGGCTTGGGTGTGTCAATTGGTTGACGGGGAAAAGCTTGGAGACTGAGAATCTTTGAAGCGTATGGAAGCTGGGAGGTGAAAAGTCTGGTGGATGTTGAGTAGTCGTGTAGGTAGGAGAGAGGGAGAAGAAGCTTGGTATATTTTGATTTATTGATTGATTATTCCAGGCGCGGCAACTGCTAAGGTCATTACTCCCGTAAGTGTAGTGCATGTGAAACATTTGAGAACTGTCTACAGGTTATATTAAATAAAGATCCCTATGTTTAAAGACAGATTATATTACTTTTTAAAAACACAAAAGAAATCTTAAACGCATATTTTCACATTTTATTATTGGCCTGTACGACGTTTCGTTGAGATTTTTTCGATATATTCAGATACAAAAATGTTAATATTTCCATAATTACAAAATAATAAATACATAATTCGTTCTTGAATTTGAAAAGTGTAGAAACAACGATACAGAAAAAATAGTTTAGAATAGAATTACTTTTTCTTTAAATAATGAGGAAGTGAGTACGCAAAACAGAAAACTATATAAACCCCTATCTTATTTTTGTTGATGAATTATGTAGATACTTGTTATAAAAGTTCAGGCATGTGATGTAGGATCCGACTGTGTTGTAGCTTGTGGTATTACAACGTTGGAGAGAGGAACCGTTGGTAGGTATAAGGTAGAATGGTGAAGGGGTCAACGGCAGTAGAGGACGGTTATGTATGATCTGTGAAGTGGAAAAAAGTGCGGAGGTAAACGTGATGACAATGGTTGGGGTGTTATCCTCCAACAGCTAGAAGATGAGATCCGGCGCATATTTACTGTCGGCTAGGAGGCTATTCCCCAACCTGGTATCTCCCACCAGCGATGCACCGCCCCAGCCTGAACAAGCTCTAAGTTCCCGACCGGTTCCAGCATATGTGGTAGCATAGTCCGTATAAGTGTAAGTTTACATAGGGGATAAAGAGAGGAAAAGGAAGGAAAGATCGCGTGCGGTGCGTAGGGTACCGCTTCAGCATTCGTCTTGTACTGATCGGAGATATCACGGAAAACTACCGATCAGAGCAGCCGGCCGCTAGAATTTTCATTCAGACAGCGACTGAATTAGACCTAGCTGACAAACTAGAGCCGAAAATCCTACCACTGTCGGAACTCGAACTTAGGACCTCCCGGTCAGAGGCCCTGCAGTGACATCATTTGCTTCCCTGAGCCACCGCTCCCGGTAGAAGCTCGGTGGAGCCCGGGCCGAGCAGCCAGCGGCGGGGCGCGCGGGTGGGGAGGGGGCGTGGGCGCTATCGCCACGACAACGCGCGTGCACTGTGCGCCCGAAAAAAGCAAACACGCGCTGTTGACTGAGTTAACACGTGGAAGCCGCCTCGCTTTGTTCGAATATAGGCAAACATTCGAGGGAGGCGGCGGCGCGGCGGAGCGGCGCGCTGGCTAATTTCACGGGCGGGCGGCGGGCGGGAGGATGCGAGAGAGGGCAAGCAACGGTGGGCGTGGCGGAGATCGAAGCAAGAGTGGTGGGAGGAAGGTGGTGGATTGCAGGAACGGGGCGGCGCAGGCGGGGAGCGGAGGCGCTAGGGACCAGGAAGCGGGGTGGAGAGAGGAACGCGGGCGGGGGGAGTGATGCCGGAGGTGGAAAATGCAGAGCAGGGATGTGGAGTGAGAATGTGGAGTGAAAATGGGACGTGAGCGTAGTAGCAGAGGTGGGAGCGAGAGAAAAAGCGGGTTCGGTGGCTGCGTGGTGAGAGGAATAGAGTAACGGGGCGGAGTAGGGCGGGGAGTGGTGCGGGGAGTCGTGGCGGGAGCGGTGCGGGAGCGGTGCGGGGAGCGGTGCGGGGAGCGGCGGATGCGGGGAGCGGTGGCGGGGCGGTGCGGGGCCAGCGGTGCGTGGGAGCGGTGCGGGGAGGCGGGTGCCGGGGAGCGGGGCGGGGAGCCGGCGGGGCGGGGAGCAAATTGGGTGGGACGTGGGGTGGGAGCGGCCTGAGGCGCGGGTGGGGACGAGGAACGGAGTGGGGGAGAGGGAAAGGAAAACGGGTATGGAGAAGCGGAGTTGAGTATCGGGGTTTAGAATTGAGGGTAGATATCGGAAAGAGCGAGGTGGCGATCGCGGGAGACAGCAAGCATATGTTGACTGTAGTGAAATAAGAAAAATTTCATAACAAAATAAAAATAATAAATATTCAAAGATTATGTACAAGTTACAGCAATGAAGTTGCTAATAAAAACACTCCGGCAACTTTTCCTCGAAAGCTGCTTCTATCCGTTAGAACAATCACCAGCTCACTGCGCCTGATTGCGCGCTTGCAGTCGGGACCTTCAGCTCTTGTTTCGTGTTATGTCAAGGGAGGGTGGATAGGCTAGTTCTAGGGCCGCCGTGACGATGTAACAATCGTCGGATGAGCACATAGGCAAGACAATCTCACGTCTGTAGGCAGCAAATGGCCTGACGCCCAAAAGTTAACTTCGCAGGTGTGGCGACGCTGTGCTACAGCACGCTCGAGGTCAGTGTCCACTGTATACGCGGGTTAACCTTTTGGCGTCAGGCCACTGCTGCTCAGCGATAACTCTCTGCTCTACAACGGGATCACAGCAGGCTCCTGCACTGGAGTACGAGTCCACATATATGTCAAGCGCTAGGCTTACCTCGCGTATTGCTTCTGCAGAAGCTGTAAGAAGAACAGCGGGAGCGAGTGACGCGCGTGTTAAATACCGCTTGAAGCAGTGAGCACACACCGTTTTCGGCACCGAGCTGAGTTTTGCCATAGATTATGAACTGACTCTACGGAGATTGACGAGGCTTCGTGTAAAAGGCCTAGCCTTTGGTTCTATCTCGCCACTTATCCAAGAACTTTCCTCAGGTGCCTCTGGCTCTTGCTATCCTGTAGAGACGAGTGCTCGCCGCCAGCGAGAGCTTTACAGCCTTCTTTGTGTCATACTAAATGTCATCATGCGTACTCTGCCGCCGTCACTTACCTGGACAGTTCTACCGCCGACGGCGCAAACTCCATGTCGCTAGCCAACCACCGTTCTCCCTAGCGTCACTCTATACATACCATCAAACTTCTCTAAAAGCCGCGGTTTCCTAGTCTCGCTCGCCTTACGACGCCACAATAGAGAGACGATAGGGAAGAGGGACCGAGAGCGGGACTAGGAACCATGGAGAGAGCGGGAGCAGGGGGCAGTTGAGGATGTGAAAACGAGAAAAATACGACACTAGGGCTGGGGGTGGGGCTGTGAACAAGCAATGAGGATGGCGAAACGGGGCGCGAGACTGGCAAGCTATGGAACAGTGAGCGAGGGAAAGGCTGAACGAGGGACGAGGTTGTAAATGGGACACCAGAAGAACAGAGACGTCATGCGGCCGAGTAGTTGGTCAACATCCAACACAGTAGTGTTCGTGACAACCAGGAGGGCACGGGACGAGGCGCCGGTGGTGTTAAGAGGTAGAACGGCTTGTCTGAAGGAAGAAGAGCTAATTGTCGGAGTGTGGGAGGAGGAGATAACGAACGAGAGCCGGAATTGGGTACAATGACACGTGCGACAAAACGGGTGAACAGCAAATTCACGTGATTACATTTTAGGAGGAAGCTCATCAATGCGTCGCTTCGGAGAGGCAGATGAATGTTGACGTAGGACGCTCGTAGGGCTTTGGGAGGGAGTTTTTTTTTCGAGAACGACGAACGTCTTGGCGGAGGCTGAGAAAGACGTACAAGATGTGCGACAGCTGCGTAGGAAGCGAAATGGAAGATCAGGATGTGCTCCCACGGTAGTAGTCACGGTAACGCGGCAGTGGTACAAAAATAGTAAAACCGTGGGTGGAACAACATGAAGCAGCTCTGAAAGTAGCAGCAGAGTAACGAAGTGTGTTAAGTCAGAGTGGGATAACAAGAGGTTAGAGGTTGGAGCGAGATACGCATATTTCACAGAGTAAGGCGTCTGAAGAAATTAGATGTCGCCAGTTAGAAAAGTAATAATATGGCCCTCCCATGATTCATCTATATCTTAATCACAGAATTATGATTTCTACACAGAAATGTTCTAATCGAGTAATCCAAATTTTAGAAAACAAAGAACATTATATAGAACAAATTCTTGAGAACATTTTTACTGCTTATTCATACTCTGCTATGAAACAAAAAACTTTCGTTTCATTTGACGATTTGCTCATTCCTGGAATTTTGGACGACTTCTATTGAGAAATGTGCAGAGACTGAGAGGAAGGGTGGTAAGTGGCAGGCAAGGAAAATATACTAAGAACAATCGAATTAGTGAACGAGCCGTGATTAGTGAGTAAGCCGGAAGTACGCGAGAGTAGTAGTGGTTCGACCACAGCAATAAAGGAGCATGGAGCCAGTAGCTCATTGAACAGGGTAGTTTTAGAAGAAATGGTATGATGTATGTGACGTATTCTTCTGGGTAAGTTTCTAAGGAGACTGGAGTGTTTCATATGTATACAATGTTAACCGAAAGAATATGAAATGCCGATATATCGTTGAACATGACAAAGTGTGCAAGTGGTATAAGTATTATTTAACCTATTAAGGATTTTCCGAGAACAATCAAACAGACAACAGAAGAAAAACATAGATCTAACGTCATGTACGGCGAACTAATTAGGAATAAAGGATCAATAAACGGGAATCAAGACAGGCTGGAAACATGAAAAGTGCAATATATATACGGAATCAAGCAGAAAGATTACCTGCAAGGAGGGTGGTTTGTAGATTAATACAAGCAAGAAAGTGACGTACAAGTAAGTCATATTGGTTCAACAAACATGACGTATTCAATTTTATTTGTAGTTGACGATACATGCCTTTGAATGTTCTTGTGAGTATCAGTATCGTCTTTCTATAAATCATCTAGACAAATAAACGTGGGTGACCATGTGAACATACTGGCCGACAATAGCTGACCACGCAGGTCAGCTATTGGCGACCCGTTCTT
The DNA here is from genome assembly GCA_017312745.1 of Gryllus bimaculatus. Classification (NCBI taxonomy): domain Eukaryota; kingdom Metazoa; phylum Arthropoda; class Insecta; order Orthoptera; family Gryllidae; genus Gryllus; species Gryllus bimaculatus. The sequence goes on from BOPP01000062.1 coordinate 2,241,757, forward strand.
CATGAGCAGAACGTATGCGCTTAATAGACCCTCTTCTAACTAAGGCTTGTGAAAGGTAATTCGGTCCATGTAGAAGGTTGTGAAAGGTATAGAGAGTTATATAATTGATCTTTGGTAGAATAAAAGCTTCGGTTGCAATAAGTTATTATAACATTATGAAAAGTAGATGCGTCAAAATGAGTGACAGGGTTAGGCAATCAAGTGATACTTAAGCAAGAACTAATGTAAGTGAAACTTAAAAATATTGAAGAAGCTACCAATGTAGCATGTCATACCAGAGATTCGTTCGAATGTAGTATGAGGGGATGGTAACATCAAAGAAAGGGCAAGTGGTATACGTTGAAAAACAATTAAACAGTAAATAAACACAAGAATTAGACAGTTACACCAAAGTGGTGGCGAAAACAACGGATTAATTGTAAACACTCACTAGAGTGCAAGTCCAGTCTCATGGTAAATGGGTAGGCGTAATGTTCTTTCAAACATGGTCAACGAGTTCCAAGTCGTAGAAAAAGTATCAAATTTATTTAAATTATTTCGCCAAACTTCCATTCATCCATTCTGTATAGACGTAAACAATATGTTTCGTTAGTATGTAAATGAGAAGCCTCATAAAAAACTCAGCATCATTTTTCAAATGATAGCTGAAATTGTTGGAAGAAATGGGTGAATTTGATAGTTTATGCAAACAAGAACATATGCACTCATAATAAACAGATAAACAAGAACATATAAACAAGATAACTCAGATAAACAAGAACATATAATAAGAAATCTTGCAATACAATCATAATGAAAAGCCTTTCTTACACACATATCTCTCATTTTATACCTGCTTACCGACATATCACGTATTAGATGTCAATAGCTAATATGTAATAGTTTGAAGACGAATATCTCAAGCAGTACAATAGTTTTGTAGTGACCACTACAAAAATCAGCTGGCAGTTCGTGTCCAAACATTTCTTTGGCCGACCACGGATGTCTCTGGCTTTGCTATAAGAGCACATGAAATTCTGAAGGTAGAAGTAGTAAAGAGAATTTGCGAAAAGTATTCTTGGTAAAGTTAATTTGCATTGATGTAGGGCAAATGAAATTGGGGTACATTTAAGCATGGTGGATCCATGAGAGGGGGCTATAATGAAGGACAACGAAGGAGACAAATAACATTATAGGTCAGACAAGCAGACAAGAGGTGCAATCTATTAAAAACGAGAGAACGGTGTGATAAATAGAAGTGCGAGAACACGATGCATCAGAGCGATGCTGGCAAAAAGAAAAACGAGTACTTAATGACGACAGCTCAGTGTCGGGGCAGCCAACGCCGACACAAACGTTGAAAGGCAAAGCACTTCACTCCCTGCGTCGACCGCTGGTTCACTCAGCGTTTGCCTCATGAGGCGAAAGAACGCAGCAACACACTCACCGCCTGATGGCGACGTGCACTTCGCGCGTACAGAACGCATACGCTGAATTTACACTCTGCTACCTCCACGGGCACGCGAAAACTAGAAAACAGCTGCAGGTAAACGTTGCACAAGATAGATTTGTAAGCAGGTTTTATGCTGGAGACATAATTCATTCGTATGCGATGTTAACTGTAGGACAAGTGAAATGTAGATTAATTTAAGGGTATGAAATCCATGAGAGGGAACTTAAATGAAAGACTAGATCAACGAAGCAGGCAAACAACGTCGCGTCTAGGACGAAAATACAGACAGGAGGTGCAATTGGTAAGATCATGAGGGAACGGGGAAGTTTATCGTTTCGCGAGTGAGCGACGTTACAAAGTGCACGGCGTAGTTCTGCCTGCCATCGTCGCCTCAATCAGTATTCTTGACAAGGCAAAGCACCGCGTCCGCGACCGCAGGGCCACTAAGCGTTTGTCTGATGAGGCGAAAGAACGCACATCCCCACTCACCAGGTCACTTCACAGCAGGATGATGCACACGTTTAAATCACATTATATTTCAAAGGTCACATGAATACTAAAACATAAGCAGTACGCAAAAGTTGGCTGGAAGAGATGGCTCAGAGCATCAACTGTCACTGCAGACCATCTGACCGGAATGTCATAGGTTTGAGTCCCGACTGTGGGTGGATTTTCGACACTAGCTTGTTAGCTTGGTAGAATGCAGTCGCTGTCTGGGGGAGAATTTTAGCGGCCAGCTGCTCGGATCTGTAGTTTTCCATGGTTTCTCCGATCAACACCAGGCGAATGCCGGAGCAGTACCCTAACAAACGGGCCACGGTGCCATGCGCGATCACACCTTCCTCTTCCTCACCCCCTTACACACACACTAACACTCACTACACTTCCACACATGCCGGAAGACCCGTCAGGAGCTGAGTGCTTATCCCGAGTTGAGCTAGGTAGAGCTTATCTCGGATAGGAGATACCTGGTTGGGGAAATCCCCGCTAGACCACGGTAGGTCAGCGTCGGATTTCGCTGTATAGCGGGGGAAAGATCACCGCCATCTTACGAATAAAAACACTCATTACACTTACGGGACTAATGACCCTGGTATTTGACATGGCCGTAATCACTAAACAATCAATCAATCAACGGAAAGGTTCAAAAGGTAGACTTACGTTAGTTGTAGGCAAAACGCATGCGGATCAAATAAAACAGAATCATGTAAGAGTAGAGGATCTATGAGAGAGAACATGAATGAATAACAATATTCACAAAGCAGGCAAAGAGCCTCGTAGCTAGAAACAAGACACAAGCAACATGCAGCCAGGAGGATCAATCGGTTAGAGTGCTACGAAACGGTGAGAATAACAGACCCACGAGTGATCAACGCGATATTCTCGAATTACAGGGTGATGACACATCGGCGGTGCTGCCTGCCATTACCTCAAACGCGGTTCATGACGAGGCAAAGCACCTCCGTCTCTGCGTGGCCCGCTGGCGCACTCAGCGTTTGCCTGATGAGGCGAAAGAACGCCCACAGCACACTCCCCGGCTGATGACATCGCTCACTTTTCATCAGGGGAATGCATACGCTTAATTTGCACTCTATCTCGAAGGGAACGTGCAAACTAAAAATAATCAGAACGGACAAACTGCGAAAGGTAGACGTTAAGGTAGTTGTGGTTAATATGAATGTAGTGGTAAATGTATAACATGAGAAATTTAGATTCATGTGAGAGTAAAGGATCTAACAGGGACAACCTGAATGAAGAACAATATTAAACTACCTCGTAGGTAAAAACATCATACCGACAGCAGGGCAGTCAGTTAGAGCACTAGGGAGCGAGCGAGCAACGCCATGTTCTCGAAAGGAAACCTACACCAGCGGCGCCGCTAGCATCGCGTCGCCTCAAACGCGGTTCTTGACGAGGCAAAGCACCTTCCTTCCTGCGTGGACCACCGGCGCACTCAGCGTTTGCCTGATGAGGCGAAAGAACGCACACAGCACACTCACCGGCTGATGACATCGCTGTCTTTTCATCAGGAAAATGCATACGCTTAATTTGCACTCTATTTCGAAGGGAACGTGAGAACTAAAAATAATCAGAACGGAAAAACTACAAAAGGTAGACGTAAAGGTAGTTGTGGGTAATACGCCTGTAGTGGAAAATGTATAACAAGTGAAATATAGATTCATGTGAGGGTAAGGGGTCTATGAGTGAGAACCTGAATGAAGGACAATGTCAACAAAGCAGGCAAACTACCTCGTAGGTAAAAACAAGACACAAACAACAAACAAATACTAGGGCAATCGGTTAGAGCACTAGGGGGCGGTGAGGCAGACCCGGAGCTACACGGTTATGGAAAGCAAATGTCGGTGCTGCTAGCATCGCGTCGCCTCAAACGCGATTCTTGACGAGGCAAAGCATCTTCCTTCCTGCGTGGACCGCCGGCGCACTCAGCGTTTGCCTGATGAGGCGAAAGAACGCACACAGCACACTCCCCGGCTGATGGCGCGGCCCACTTCTCGCGCGCAGCAGAACGCCTGCGCTTAATAGACGCTCCAGACTCCCACCCCCACCCTCGCCTCGCCTCGAACTCCCGTGCGCTCTGACGCGTCGCCTGCCTCGCTCACGCCTCGCTGAGTGGAGGTTTCCGCGAATTTATTCCTCGCGCAGTTCACGGAACTTCGTCGACACGTCGCGCGCGCCGTGAAATATAATGCATGATGGCCGCTTGTGTATTAAAGCCGTTGCTCGTGTACGGTGCCGTATTAAAATGAACCATCACGAGATATGAATGTTTGATTAAAAGCTGAATATGATGGTATTGAATTTGTTCGTTCACTCACCATGTATGATTAGTTCGTTTTATTCGGAATCGATGAGCGCGCGCACTCCAAGGTATTTAAAAGCATTTTATTGAGAGAACACACCGTCCATTTTTAACAGAAAAATACATGATTCTAAACAGTGTACATTCATTCATTCATTTGGAATGTTATCCCTGTTCATTATACCATTTCAAGTAACAGCTCATAAAGGTGTCGTTGTTTGCTTTTCCGGGGAAATGGTGAACCGAGAACTGCGTTGGCGCGAGCCGCAGAAATGCTTTACACGCGCTAAAGGAACGCGAACGGATCTCCGAGGGACTCGGCTGTGATTGCGCCGCTCCACATTGTTATAATTAGCCCTATTACGAATTCAGGCGGATGGGCGGCGCGGCGAGGGCTTCCAGGAAATGAAGAAGGCCCGGTGCAGCGGGGCGCGCTCGCTCTCAGAGAGCGGCTGCTCTTGCGCCAGAGAGCGCGCCCAGCGGAGTGCTGGGGAAGTGGGGGAGGAGGGGGGGGACGCGCAGGTCGAAGGGAAGTGGAGAGGGCGTGGGTGCAGACGGGGATTAGAGGGTTGGTGGAGAGAGAGAGAGAGCGGTAGAGCGGCGTGGGACGATGCGGAAGGGTAGAGGAGGAGGGTGAAGAGGAGGGCGGGCGGAGGGGTTAGACGTGGGCGGGATTGAGAATGTACCGGGAACGAGGGCGAAGATTGCAGTAGACACCGGGTGGTGGAAAGTGATTTCGGGTTATAATTACGAGAGGATGAATAGAGAACAAAGGTGAAAAGGTGAATGTAGTGATCCGTAGTGGTGGGCGGTGAAGAAGGAGAGGGGAAGAGGACAGTGGAGAGGGCGGATAGGAGTGCGATTGTGCGGCCGAGAAGGGCGGCAAAGGAGGGAACGGAGCAGGGTCAGGAAGGCATTAAAGAAGAAGAACAGAGAGGATGGCCGGCACAATGGGGTGGATGGTAGGCGAGGAGGAGTGGAGGGATAGATGGCGGTATGATGGCGGGGAGTATGATACGGGGATGAAGTGGGTGTGTTGTTGTATGAGGGGGTGGGGGTGTGGAGAGATGATGGGAATATGGCGGGAGATGATGGCGGGATGATGGCGGATATGATGGCAGGGAATAGGTGGCGAGATGGGATGGCGAGGGATGATCGGAGATGCTGGCTGAGAGATCTGGACGATGATGGCGGGGATGTGGCCGGAGGGAGATGATGGCGGAAGATGGTGGCGGAGATGATGGAGATTGATCGGGATGGTGGCGGGAGATGATGGGCGGAGATGAATGGCGGAGATGTGGCGAGTGATGGACGGAGATGATGGCGGGATGGTGGCGGGAGATGATGGCGGGATTGATGGCGGAGATGGTGGCGAGATATGGAGGATGATGAGGCGGGTGCGGAGATGTGGCGGGATGATGGGGGAATTGGTGGAGAAATGGCGACAGGAGCGGCAATGTTGACGGTCGGGGAGGGAAGGCCGGGAAGGGTCGGGGGATGGAAGGAAAGAGGAGGGGGAAGGGTGGAGGGGAGGAGGGAGAGCCCTGGGAGAGAGGTGCGATGCGGGGGAGCGGAGAATGGCGACGAACAGGGAGCGAGGAGGGTCGGGGTGGCAGCCAGGGAGAAGAGCCGAAGATGGCGCGCGGCGTGCCGATAACGTAGATGTTGCAGGGTGAGATATAATGGGGGAGAATGGTGGAAAGGTCGTGTAAGTCGGAGTAGAAGGTGATGGGGAGGGGGTGAAGAGGAGAAGCAAGAGGTAGGGCGGAGGCCGACCTGAGACGTTATCAGAGGGCCGGAGAGGGAAACGGCCAGAAAAGCCGAAGAAGGGGGGAGCCGACCGCCGCGGAGGGGAGAGCCGAGAGTGGGGTTCGAAACACGCGCGAGTGAAGAGGTGCGGACGTGCGAAGGAATGGAGGTGGAATCGTGGCGTGCGAGAGCGAGGGCGGGCGGGAAGCGGGCCACCGCACCGGCCCTGTGAGAGGAATGCCTCCAGGCCCCCGCGGTGAGGGATGAGAGTGCGTGGAATCCAGCGAGGGGCAGTTAAGATAGCAATCCCAGATGGGGTGGTGATTATAGGAAGGGAGAAATAAAGATTGGAGATTGAGTCGCCGGAAGAACACTGAAGCAAGACATCGATTTTTTTAAATGGCGTAACATGTTGTTTGCATTTGAAAAGAAGTTTCTCTAATGAATTTATATGTATCATATTGAAGATACATTGAATGTTGTACATGAAGTGTTTTACTTGTTAGTTGATAAATTCGTGATAGCCAATTTTACTAGAAATCTAAACAAAGTGTTAAATCATGAGCCAATAATGTAATGACAACACAATTTTACCATTTAATAAATTATTGCTTAAGTAAATTTCCTTGACAATTTTGTGGAACGATTACGCACGTCTTTTTATTTCATTCTGCAATATCACGTTTATTTTCATATTAAGCATAGTTTCTGGAAAACTTTCCATTGTATTTAGTTTTATAATAGTACACGTAGGCTTTACAAGTACGAGTATTTAATTAGTATATTATATATTACAATGGTTTACGAATAAACAACCATATATCTACGTTTTACACAACAACTACGAGAACTATAAAAAATATTTGGAATGACGAGCCTATTTAAAACACTTAATGCATCAGAGTATCCAAAACATTCTGTTTTCCAACAAATATTCCTTCCGCCGTCTGGCTAGAAAGCCCACCTAACATGCAACGCTCGCTGCACATCATCGAGAAGCCCCATATGTCCATTGCAAGTGCGTCCAGCGCTCTCCTCCGGAACCCACGGCGTCGCCGCCGGCCCAGCCATCTGCGCTTGTGAACGCGCAGCTGCCCGCAGTCGCGCCGCAGCCACGCGCAGCCAGCGATGGCGCAGCCGGCCACCGACCGCAGGCCGCGTTCAGCCAGCCGCCGCCCGCCGCGGCCCCTCCCGCCCCCGCCGCCCCTCGCCCCGCCCCCCCCGCCCCCGCCGCCCCCGCCGCCCACCGCCCCCGCCGACCCCCGGCCACCCCGCCCCCCGCCGCCCCGCCGCCCCCGGCCCCCTCGCCGCCCCCGCCGCCCGTCCCCGCCGCCGTCCCGGCCCGTAGGCGACACAGATCAAGTCACGCGCTACGTTAATCAAGCTCACGGGCCAGCTGCACTACGAGCAGCGTCTGGCTTACTGCTCCTTGGTCTGGTAGGCGCTTTGGAGATGCTGGGCGGGCGACTAATGGAAGGATTATGATTACAGAGGTCGTTAAACTACGAACAAACAAATTTACGATGGAAAGGTCCTACGAATCTAAGGGAGAGTAGAGATTTCTTTGTAGGCTCAACTCTGGACACAATGCCTGAATTCTTCTCCTCTTTCTTTTTCTCCTTTTCTTATTCTTTCACTCCTATTTCTCCTTCGTTATTTCCTCTTTCTGTGCTCCTCTTCCCTCTTTTTTGTTTCCTTCTCCCTCTTTACTATCTTCATTTTATTAATTCCTTCGCATTCATTTTCTCAGTTTTCATTTTATTATTTCCCATGATCCTCTGTTACTTTTACTTTAAATTGTGTCGCCATATATTGCCTTGTCTTTCCTGTTTTTCTTTAACCATTGTGGAACATCTTAATATCGAACTTTAGCGTTCGTCTTGAAGCCTCCTTTTGTCTATCCTGCGTAATTGGCACATTGTTTCTTGGGCCATCTTTAACCCTCCTCTACGGCATTATTTTTATCAATGCTTGTCAACGCGATTTGGCCATCACTATAAAGTGACATTTTTTTCCGATAACGCAATCTCTTCTTATTCGTTGGACATGCCCACTCAATAAGGTCTTTTAATTTGGTGATAAGCATTGCACAAAATTCTTCTAATGTCTCCTCACTTCTCTTTGTTTCCTAATTTTTTTTTAAGAAGTCTGTTCTTTCTTTTGTATGCAATGAGATTATGTTTTCGAAATGTTGCTAATTTTATGTAAGAGGAAACGTCTAGCAACTTCATTACTAATGCGATTTCTGCCTTCGTTCTTCAATACGAACAAAAATCGTTATTACCAGTCTACGAGACTCACGGCAATAACTGATGTTACGGCAAAGGTCCTACGGTTCAAGTCCTGACGGTGGCAGGAGTTTTGACACTGGCGTGTCAGCTATGTCGAATTCAGTTGCTGCCTGGAGGAGAGTTCTGGAGGCCGGCTGCTCTGATCGATAGTGTTTCACGGTTTATTCGATTGACTCCAGGTGAATACTAGAGCATTATTGTGACAAACGGACCTCGGGGCGCACCTTCCCCTTGTGCTATCCTCACTCCTTACGTACTGCAATTCCTTTATGTAAGTGTGTGTGTGAGTGTGTGTGTGTGTCGGAAGCTTAGATCGTGACCCGGCTGGGGCGGTACCCCGCTCGAGGGAGAAACCTGGTTGGGGAAATCTCCGCTAACTGACGTGTTGGTCGGCGTCAGATCTCACCATCCAGCGGCGACAAATCATCGGCACCTTCCAAGCAAAACATGCACTACATTTATGGATTAATAGTTGACGCCTGGAAACATGAAATTATCCATTCATCAATCAATCAAAATGCGTTGTGTGATGTAGTTGAAACGAGTTGTAGTTTTATCTTTAAGTAGGTATTTGTTTTGTCACATTAACGCTGATATTCGAAAACTGAAAAAATGATTTCACTTTTGAAATTTTTTGCATTGTGATGGTTAACATAAATACGCTTTCAAATCCAATAAAAACGAAAACACATTTACTAAATAATGTGTCAGATGTTTTAGAAGCAATAACATTACGCAATGATTTCAACAGTTATTTGAGCATGATATAGGAGAGTGCAAAATATTTTAGATTTCTCTATTAATAAAATTGTTAATAAATTTCGTATATTTCTTCAGATATTATACAATTTCTATTCAATACATCGTAGTTTCAATTGATACAGAAATAGTATATTATTGCATATGTGAACGCATTATTTTTCACATTACTTCTGAATAGCTGGCAAATAGCCACTGCATATAGTATTCATCATCATTACACATTATTACTCTCAAGGTTCAATGAATGAAAAGGCATTAATCGTTTTTGCATGTTTTAAATACTAGATGTTGATCCCAACACTTAACAATCTATACAAAGAACACCTGCATTTTCATTCTGCAAATTCATGTTTGCAATATTATCTTTGAAAATATCAGAAAATAGTGATCAATCTTCTGCAACAATAATTTGCATCACGTATAATTCAATAGAATGTATCTTTGTGTCGCGTAGTTCGTCATTTATAAAACTTCATAAACTCCTTTACATACGTGTATATTTTCAATACAGAAACACTCGTAGTTGCAAAGTTATTTTCTTTAAGGTTAAAACTGGGCCGTAAACATTTCATTAAGCAAGTAGCATTGTCATTTCCACAGGTGAGTATGAATGTTGTTGTTGAGGTTTCGTCACGCATTATAGCAGAGGGTGAGTCATTTCAGGTTTAACAATCGGAAACTTTCACGTTTCCCCTATAAGTACAGTTATGTACAACTGTATTGAAATAGCGAGAAGGGGCATGCTTTTCTGATGACTAAGTTTTTCTGAAAGAAAAATTGCATAGGTACGTCACGTTACTGACAAAATTCATTTTTCCTTTCGTTCCCAGAAGCTCCAATACCCCTGGAAAGTATGTTGTGTGTTTTTTGAATTCCCTCTAATAACCACACCACATTAAAAAGATGCACATTTTTTTAGCATGACGTGCAACTGATTAGACTCGGAAGGTCATTTGAGGAAAATTGAATGAAGATTGCAATTCTTGAACGTCTTTTGCCGGAGATATTGTGATACATTTTGGCGCTTCAGTTGGACACTCGACCGTCGTTATTTGCCCCCTAACTCTATCAATACAGTTTCTTGTAGGTATAGTCTGTTTTATTTGCATAAAATAGATTTTAACTCTCGCATCAATATGCTTCACGATCCCATTCACCGTTAACACACGCTTCTTGACGTGAAGTGAATTCATCAAAAACAGCCGTGTAGTAATGCGATGTTTCTCGCAAAATCGCATAAGAAATACGTTTTCCTTCTTATTGGGTACAATAAGTTGCAGTAACTTTTCCTTGGCTAAATCTACTACATATTTAAGACTTAATGAATTCCACAGCTCAAAGTTAACTTAACAACTAATTTCACGCCACTAACTATCTTGTTTGACTCTAAAAGATAATAAATTAATATAATCAACATATTAACTAATCTAGAGCATTCACTCTGATAAGTACACTCGCCGACACTCTCCGACACTCGTCGACATATTCCGACACCCTTCCAACACCGTCCGACATCGTTCGACATCGTCCGATACCCTCCGACACCCCTCACCCTCCGACACCCTCCGACACCCTCCGACACCCTCCGACACCCTCCGACACCCTCCGACACCCTCCGACATCCTCCGACATCCTCCGACATCCTCCGACATCCTCCGACATCCTCCGACATCCTCCGACATCCTCCGTCATCCTCCGACAGTCTCAAGACATCACGATACCGCGATACACCGTGCCCTATTCTGACAAAGAGCGTTCAACCATTCACATCCTAATGAACCCCATCACTCCAGTCCTTGCCCTGCCCTCCCCCTTCCCCAACCTCTTTCCTCAAGTTCATGTGTGACTCCTTAGGATCAAAAACGAGCATGCAAACCACGCGATCAAGCAATCACCGCCCGCATTCCCTCTGATGGGAACGCGTCTTCGGGCAGCAGCGGCAGCGCGGGCGCTAAGTGCGCGTTGCGTGCGTCCACAACGGCGCGGTTAAATCAGGCCGGAGCGCGAGTGCGCCGGCCGCGACCTGGCTTATTCTCGGCGAGCCGACGGGCAAATCGGCCGCGTCAAACGGCCAGTGCCCGCGGGCGCGCCCCCCCCCGCCCCACAGGCGCGGACACGCGCTTGCGCACACGCGCGGCGATTCGCAGATGTCACGCCCACGCGCCCGGGCGAGGGTCCGCCGCGAGCGGGCACAGTGGTCCGGAAAGGGGTCGAAACGCGAGAGTTGTTGAAGTAAATGTATTAGATATCGTTTCAGCAAAGATGGTAAGTTAAAAACGCCGTGCGAGAAAGGCGATATCTCGTGCTGGTTTTGGGGCGTGTGAAAATGCTTTTTTTTTCACAGTGTGCAAAATATTGGGAAACGTGGGTAAACATCGCGAAGCAAGTGAGAAATTCTAAAACGCTTCACATTTGTCTGTCGTTATGACGACGCCTTTGTTTATTGTTTCTAAACAATAGTGTTACTACCTGGAATATATTTACTTATGTACAAGGAACATAAAATAAAATATATATTTCTTTACTTAAGGCATTGCTTTTCGTTCAAGGCTCGTAAAAAATAGTATACGCAACACGGACGTAAGGTGATTCTCACACTCGTCTGTTTTTCGTCCTCGCTTCGCTCGGACAACAAACTCTACTCAAGCGTGTATCATCTCTTTGGTGCGCGTGCATCGCCCTTGTTACGTGAAGTACTATTTTGAATACCAGCATTGTAAACAACCTTTTCTGTTGCAAGAAATCGTTCATAGAAGGGAATTTTACGGAAGAGATGATGACGTATTACCATTATTCGGTATGAATGATGGCGTCATCACACATTCAGCTAGTCTCAGCGAGAGAATCGCGGGGAGGAAGCGGTACATAAAACAACTGACCACCGTTTTCTCGCACAGATGTCAAATACTCGAGATGTCATAAGAATTTTTTTTGGCAAAATTAAGTTTGATTCTCTTGTAATGCTGTTATACAAAAAAATACCGTGTGTAACTCGTTTATAATATAAAGCTTTATTGCGTTCGTACGAATTTGAAAACTGCCTCCCACCGTTGCTCGTTCTCAAATCATGTACTCATGCAATAAAGCTTTACATTATAAACTATTTGCTTATACAACAGTTGGGCTTGTGTAGCTGACCGTGTGTTGTCATAACTAAACACGAGACATAGATTCCGAACCTACTAATTATAGATCCGACGTTGATTGAAGACGGTTAGTGAAAACAAGTTTATTAGATATCGTAGTATCGAAGGCTTTCAAGGCAGGAGTCAATACTAGTAAAAGTTTCCGGGCTGAGAGGCCGTGGTCCGATTTGCATTGAAAGGCATACGTTTAGTCCACAGCTGCGGTGGGCATCTTCAGAGGCGGTGGGTTCTATGCCGAAGTCCATCCTGGTCGGCGGGTGACTGGCGATCCAACGTCTATAAGACCATATCCTATCAGCCCAAAAACTTTTACCTGTATAGTTTATTGGAAAATACAGTTCTTCTTATTTGCTGAAACACATTGCAATCACGACGTTTTAACAATTGATTCATTGTCGTTTTCTAGTGCTCGAGGTTACACAAATCTGTTACAATGAGAGATAATATTGTAATTTAGAAGTTGACAAAGTTATCTGGCAATGTGACAGTGAGATGTATCTCAGATGCGATATGAATATCGTGAGACGAAACGAAGTGAACTACTAGCTGTTACAAACTGTTTTAATCAACATGGAATCTATTATATATATTAAAAAACAATAGGGAGTTTGTATAAATACAACTACGAGTGCTTTCACCCGACGACTACGACTAAAACTGTGGGTTAAGTTTTTACCGTGGTCTATATATCTTCATGTTCTCGGAGTTATCGAAGCAAATAATGCTTTTATGTGATTAAAACCTAAAAACCTAGTAAAAGACTCTTGCGGCTTCAGCTGTCGGACCTGTATTACTGACCGTGTGTTTTCATAACAAAACACGAGACATAGATTACGAACGTGATATGAATAAGAAATTTTGAAAATCTAGGTATGTTAATTGTGCTTGTAATGCAAAATCGTCCAATACATGGTTGAAAAATATAAATTGATTGTAGCTTTTCTTGAATATGTAACATTATCTAAAATAAAATTCGACTTGTTGTTGGTTAAATTAATATTTTTCGACATTGAAAGCTCTCACAGGTTAAGTTTTGACCACATATGTCTTCCAAAAAAATCGCACATATTCACAAAAGTTACATTACCTCGATTCATCCCAATAGCAGTTTGAATCAATTTAGAAATGAATGTAGAAAAACTAATGATATAACATCGATTAGTAGCTTCTCTTCAAGTAAAATTTTGATATCTAGGAAGTGAAGGAAAAAGAGTTAAATTTCCTTCACAGTAACACTGTGCTATGAATATACGTAATGATTATTTAAATTCATGTTTTTCGCATTTAGACTTTCTATGCTCTGCGCGTAGATGACAATATCTATGACGTCTATATTGATTGATATTGAGGGGACACTTCGTTTTCTCGCCATGTCTAACTTAAATGTAACTAAATTAAGAGGCAAACGTATATAACACAAATGCACACATTAACACCTTATAACTGGCATGGTATTCGAATTCGTGAATTTTGGAGCTCAGGTAGACAAGGCACTCCTGCGTTGAGAACAATTACATCGTATTTATAACGACTACAAATGAAGATTTATTATTATTATTATTATTATTATTATTATTATTATTATTATTATTATTATTATTATTATTATTATTACTATTATTAGTATTAGTATTAGTATTGTTGTTGTTTTTGTTGTTATTGTTATTGTTATTGTTATTAATACTATTATTACATTACTATTATTATAATTGTTTTACGCTTTCTCATCATACGTTAAACACGCTTTAATTGGGCAAAATACTGTAGTCCGCTATGCATCGTTCCAACGTGGCCCCATCACACTATTCCATTCCTCCCCCAACGTACCCCACACCTCCCCACCCTACCCGGCCACACACTGCATGGTTGGCATTCGCGAAAGACAAATATTCCGCCGAACTGGAATCGAAATTGCATGCAAAAGTAAGGAGGGTGCGGAACACGCCCGCGGCGAGGCACAATGGGTGCAGCGGCGATGGCGCCTGCTGCCGGACACACGTGTCACCCATGTCCCCCTGTGATCGCTGCACACACATGGCTCATTTGCATCACCAACCTCGCCCCCGTCCCGCCTCGCCCGGAGCCGGTACGACCGTCTTTTATGAAATGAATGAAACATCGTTTGTGGGGAGCGCTCTGCTTTATTTTATGCCGCTGGACAACCAACGAACTAAATCCAATTTAGTTCAGCGGTTCACTTCATTAACGTTGCGACTTATGAAGCAATGGTTGGTGCCTTCCAATTAAAAAGGAAAAGAAATCCAGGTTGGTTCGAGTACATATCGTTAACAGTCTTCTCCAGACTACGGGAAATATTGTACGGCGTTCTTTGTCTTCCTTTGTGCATTGAGAACGTTGCATTCATTAGACCAGAATCTTACGTCTGTTTCTTTTCCTTTGAATATTCCACCAGTGTCTTGAGAACCGCAGAACATTGAATAAAACTGTTTGCTCTCTGAAACACTAAGTATACCGCCACGATCCTTTTTTTTTTCTTTCTGAGAGTTTCCACCACCGAAAAACTCGGTAATGGATACATCTCTCATGCTTCCGTGCGTAGCAGACTCGTATAACCCGTGGGTTTTTTTTCCCGACATGATAAATGCGAAATCATCGAATTAAAGAGGTTGCGTCGCAATAGGTTCGCGCTAGTAGCCACGTTTTCTTCCAGATTTACGTTCTTCATTCTCCCAACATGAAAGAAACTTCCTCGAGATATTTACCGCGTGCTCGGAAGTGCATTACGGTGGTGTTTGGCGCATGCATTTTTTACAAATTCTAATGTCGCGTTGTGGAAAGTACATCAGCTCCATTAACAAGAGGCGAAGCTGCTCCGAGGCGAATATACCAGAGAGTAGCCCGGTAGACGCGTCCAAGGCAGTGAAATCCTCGCATTAAATAAACATGACGTTATGCCCGCTGTTTTCCCGCTCGCAAACTTCTTACGAAGTCCGCGACAAGGAAGGCAGAGCCCGGCCCGCAGAGAGCTCCATACGTCAACCGTTTACTTTTACTGCGCCGCAATACGTTAAAATTAAATGATATTTGTTCTGCGGAGACGCTAGCGCTCCTCGCGGCTTGGCGGCGGACGCTGGACGTCTGCGGCGGGCACCCGCGGGAGCTGGCGGGGGCGGGTNNNNGAAGCCTCCTGACGCTGGGGATAGGAACCGCCACGACATGTCGATTTACGATTAATGACAGTACTGACCGAGGCATGAGTTAAGAGAAGGACCTAATTCACAAAATTATTACATTCTCTTATTATTTTTAATTTGCAGTATGGTCGTAACTTTCACAAAAATCTACACTTCAGATACACCGACCATAAACATATTAGCGTACCAAAATACTACTTTTCTGCCAAAATACTCGTTTGCTAAAATAGTTTTAAGACCCAGATGACTGACTATTCTTCGCGCATTAGTTGAAAGCATCTTTAAGACACATACTTTTAGAATGGCTGATGCCAAAGTGGTAACAGAAGATACTGAAAAAAGGTACAAATGACCATGTTCATCATTTAAAAAACCCTCGAAGAATATAAACTTAAAATGTCACTCAAAAATTAAAATTCATGGCATTTCGCGGCAAATATTCAGTATGATCTAAAATAACAATAGAGAAATAAAGTTTAAAACAAGTTAACAACTGTAAGTACTTAGGCTGTGATATCTCCTTTAATGCAGATTATGACGTGAAAAATAAACTGATAAAATTCCGAAATGTTTGTGGAACGATATATAAGAATATGAAAAGCCAAGGAGGAGAATAGCTAAAGATTTAAACAACAATTGTAATCCTCATTTTTATGTATGCCAGAAAAATTTGGGTTAACACGAACATCAAGAAATACAAATACAAACTGCATTAAGGAAATTTATGCGAAGCACTCTAGAGTATTCGCATCTCGACATGAAATCTAATGCTGAAATAGAAGTTTTACGAGAAAATCAGAGAATTATACAAAAACATTCTCGAAAATAAGATAATATGATATTGATAATAAGATACAACAATCATGTATCAAGAATTCTAATGAAAGACTTCCATTCATAGCTATGAACTATAGAATAGACGGAAGAAGAGACTTTGGTAGATGGAAGAGAACTAGTGGTGCCAAAACAGTACGTACTTTATCGCCCATATTTCCACGCAAAATTCGACGAAAAATTCTCAGTTTTTCGATATGACCTTATTTTGTACCTGAGCTTATTTCAAAATCTATTTTTAAGAAATAGATGTAGTTAAGGAAATATTTCTTTAATGTTTTAGTTATAGGGAGACTATGAAAAAAATTGAACTTTTTGCAATATTCGAAAAAAAAGGACTTCAAACGAATATGAAACCTGCACCATTCTCTTAGACGTTCTTTACACTATCCAACAACAAAATTTAATAAAAATGATGGATTCATTTTTTTGGGAACTTTCCAAAGAGCTTCATATAAAGTACCTCCCAAAATTCAAATTT
This sequence comes from Gryllus bimaculatus, assembly GCA_017312745.1. NCBI lineage: Eukaryota > Metazoa > Arthropoda > Insecta > Orthoptera > Gryllidae > Gryllus > Gryllus bimaculatus. The sequence continues at coordinate 2,258,428 of BOPP01000062.1, forward strand.
AGGTTTTGAATACCAGCGGCCGTGACATCAGCCAGATCGATTGGGGAATATAACTTTTGGAGAAAATCGGCTGAACGGTTTACCCGCTAGCGTACATGGATGGATGGACGGACGGACGGACCGGCGGACGTTTTGCCATTATTCTATTTTTTGCCATAAAAGACCCACAAAATGGATTCTGGCGAAAACCACGTGATAGAGGATTTTTTCTCTAAAATTAGCAACTGGAATTATCCACTTTTCCTTAAGAAAATCTTCTAAAAAATTAAGCCTCGTATCAATTGAAATATTTAACAAACGATTAAATTTATAATGTAGACCACATTTGAATGGAGCCCAAATATGGGTAATTGATCAGAAATAAAATTGACCAAAATATTTAATAAATAAAAAATATTTAATTGTCTATGATTTGGATCGAAGTACAATTTATACGCTGTCGTTCAAATGAAATCCAAAATATTTCCTATTGCATTTATTATTTATCTTACTTTGCTTTCACACTTTCTGAAGTAAACTTCATATTCTATGGATTTTTTTACTCGTTAATCACTTTAGAACATCTCGTAATGAAGATATGATTTTGAACAGTTGTTGAAAAAGGAGAAAGATCAAAAAATTGTGACATTTGTTTAAAAGAATGCAAAAAAGGTAGCAAATGTCATATTTTCAGATTGACTTTTTATTTGTTCTCCTGTATTTCCGTTGAGCATTGTTCTATCTGCTGTGGGTTCATTGTTAGAATCCATTCATTCAAATGTCAGAGAAGGTTTTTACACAACATAGCAAAAATGCAATATGTTACTGATCATGGGTCTCGTTAAGTGACAATTTTAATCGAGAATTTTCCTGAATAATATTTCCCTCTGCGACCTCTCAGTCCGTAATTCCAGGAAATGCAGGTTTGTTAATTACAAAGCGCTTTACATACGTATTTGGTCCGGAATTATGAATTCAATCCTAGACAGAAAAAAAACTTTCCATAGTCGATTGGAATATTGAAGACAAAATTACACCACGAACAAAATGTATTTAGTTTTGTTTACCAAAAATGAAATAAAATATAATAAAACTAAATTCTCTGGAAATCGTGGAAAAAATTAAAGTTGGATTAAATACCATCGGTAACGTAACAAGGGTATGTATACAGTTATTAATTACTGATACTATCACGGTATTCACATATGTACATACACATCTTTTACACGGATACACACATATACACAGATACACAGAATAAGAAATTGGACATGGATTGTTCGGGGTTGCATTCGGAAGAATGGATGTCACATCTATTTACAAAAGTGAAAGATGAACAACACATGATATTTAGAGACGTTTAAGAAGAGGTAGGTGGGGTTCAAAATTACTCTAGCAGACGTTACAGCGTGTGCATCATTGAAACACAAGGTAGAGAAATCTACAGGTTTCCAAAACACACCCGAAAAGGAAAGTGGAGCCGTTTGGACCAAAAATAGGAAAGAGAAACACTGCACGAATATGAAAGAGATACGGAACAGAGAAAAGAAAAAAAAACAAGCATAAGGTTGGAATAAACGTTCAGAGTTGCTCATTCAAAAATAAAAATATAACTTTCGCAAGTCTTGACAAATAAGAACAAAAATATAGCGCGTAACAAAGACATTGCTGAGAGTTAGTGGCAGGGTTTAGTAAATGCTGCATCCTGGGGCACTAGCGGGAGAGGGGACGAAATGCAGAGAATCGAGTCGTGGCAACGGCGAAGTTGTCTTGGAGGGGGGGGGAGTGCCACTGTAGATGAAAGGGCCTGGGTTCGCTGGAACGGAAGGTGCTGAGTAAAGCAATCTCGACCGTGTTCCTAATAGCGCATTACTTAACACTTGGGTAATCGGGCATCAGTTTGTGACGTAAGATTTATTAAGGTGCAGTGCGACACCCCCCCCCCCTGGAAATCAATATTAAACGACTATTGGAGAATAAGCAAACAACAAACCTGCAATTATTATACGATTGGACACTTAGGGAATTAATAAGTATAACAAAGGATGTACCTAAATATTTGAAAAATAAAAGATTAATTGTAAGCGTGTTATAAACACTGAAACATGTAAACAAACGTCATGTATAAAGCAAATACACTATTGTACTTTATCCAATATTACTGTAACCGTTAGTGGCAAATTTAGTTTCATGAAAAACCAAAGATATTGTTAAAGAAGTTTTGTTTCCAAACGAAAAGTATTTATTAAAGATCAAAATAGTTTTAAATGAGTGAGGGTGTACATATGAGTAATTTTTGTTACTTTGAGTATTGTAAAAGCAGAAATGGAAATGGTTTGTTTTTTAGGTTTTTTTAGTTATATTAGTTATGTGATTTTTGTCTTATAAAATGTTTTAGAACAACAGATATGTGTGTATGGTTATGTATCTATAGATCTAAACATCGCTTTTTGTAGAACAGAAGAAGTGATTTTTTGAACCCCCCCGTGTTTCTCAATACAATGGACGTAAGCTGATAATAATTAACGCAAGTAATTTCCCGTATGGAGCGGATCACGACCCATAAATAAATTCCTGAAATCGCTATCTGGATTAAAGACAGCTAACGAAGTGAGAATAATAAAATATTCAAGAAGACGTCAGGAAGCAAGAACTAATGCATCGCACGGAGTAGGAATGTTTTACAACTAAAGGCAAAATAAAGTCCAAGTTAGGATACTGTTCAGACAGGACCAAAAACGTAAATCATGCAGAGAACATTTAAATAATAGAGTAATAGAGGTTAATTACAGTATTCTCACAAAGAAGAAAGAAACCTTAAAACGCCAGAATTTTGTAACAGTTCAGTCCACTTGCGCATCCTCTTAAAGATTTATTACCAATCTAGATTAATAAAATTACATAATGTGCTCAAAACAACATGTGTATTAATGATATTTCTTATAAATTACGTATAATATATCTGTATGCCCATATATAATCGGTTGATTAAAATTTATTGAATGAAGTTCTGCTGTATTACCAGGTATTCAACTGCTCACATTGGTAATATATTTTCTGTTTTTCTTAATTATATTTTTAATCAGAGGTGAGTGAAAGAGAAGATTCGCAATGATGCATGTTGTATTATATTGCCGAAAATATGTACTAGAGAAAGAGTATAAATGGCATTGTAATTCAACTAATTTGAATTGTAAATATTCTAAAATGCGAAATTTAGCTATTATTCATTTACGGATTGAGTTTAAATGCGTTGATAACAAATCTCCATTGCTGTAAATCACATTACATCATGTGTAAATCGTGACCGCGATGATAACTTTTGATTGTGCCGCGATAAGTTTGAATCGGAATATTTCATTAGAATAAACGGTTTATCTTGACAAACTCTCCTAGAATAAATACAGGATTGATACGTCAAACAGACACCACAAACAAGTTATTCGTACGTCTAATAACTAAAATACACTCTCATCAGGTGCACGTATTATTTACGTTTTCTTTTCAGTTTGTTCTGTCAATTACGAGTTTGATGTATCACGTCATGAGCTTGTTGTTGTGAAGTTGATTTGAACAAAACGACCAAACGCAACATTGAGTTGCAATCATTTAGTGGATTTTACAAGCGTAAAACCTAAGTGCAATCTGACTGGGTAAAACTCATACTAAATATTCAATATTAGCTTCGTTTTGTTCGTGCTTTTTAAAATTACTAAGCGTGATTAACATTATTGTTCGTTTTACATTTCTGTCTCCCAATAACTATCGGGAAAAAATGTTTGATGTCTTTTTCATGTTATGAGTGTTGGAAAGAAATAACACGTTATAGTATATCAGCTCAATTAATTTGGTAACAATAATGCTATTGTGGCCGAATAAAGTGGGCGTAGTTTCCCTCCTATAGTCATACAACGAACATGTGGTTTACATCCCCGTTTCAGAACAGACCAGGTCAGTACGTCGCTATGGTTCAAGTTTGTTTGAAAATCACTGGTCTCGGGGGTATAATAAGCTACAATCGAGAATATCACCCGAGGCTGGCAA
>BOPP01000062.1:2262475-2279945 GCA_017312745.1 Gryllus bimaculatus
CAACGTTACCCATCGTTCGTTGTCCCTCAGCCCGCCAGGCCCCCGCCCGCGCCTCAACCTCGCCCCACGAACACGCCCACCACAGCCTCACCCCAGCCCCACCCCAGCCAGAAAGCCCACCACCCCCCCCGCCACAGCCCGGCCTTCCGCGCCCCCCTGCTCCACGATCCCGCCCCAGCCCCCGCCTCAACCCCTGCCCCAGTCTCACTCCAAGCCCCACCGCACGCCTCCCACACAACCCCTGCCCAGCCCGGCCACAGCCCCCAAACAGCCCCCAAACAGCCCCGCTTCCGCCCCCCCAGTTCCTCCCACGCCCACCGCCCCTCACCTTCACCCGCTCGCCTGTGCAGTCAACGCGCTAAATCGTAAATTCATTTTTGGACAAACACAGATGGCCGCTATAAATTACAGCCTTCATTATTTTAAAAGCCACCGTCCGAAACGCCTTCTAATGCAAAGAACGTGCATTCACGTGACATTCCCACTGAGAAGTCAACTCCAGAAGTTTCGTCCGTATTTCGAACCGTCTATAACGGCGATAGCAAACTCTCAGAATTCGCCGCCTCCCGTATGTACCTGCCCGTTAGAAAAACCGATGACGTTCGCATGATTCGATTTGGCAGCCTGTATAGGAAAAGTTTGTATCTTCCTTAGTTCCATTCCATCTCGAAAGGTCAGAGAAAAGGCAGTCGGCGCCAACTCACATTTTCGGGTCGTCCCACGTGGCACGTGCGGAGGGGAATGCAAATCAGACGGTGGACAGACAGTCCTTGCAAAAGCACAAACTATCAAGAAGCGCCTGCCAAGCGACGCCAGACCGTTTCTTTCTAGCTCTGCGCCTCGCGCACACGAACGCTCCGGGTTGCCCGCCCGCACCTCCTGCTAACGGAGAGAAGCTCCAGTCTCATTCTCCTTTCCTATCGGTCTGACATAGCAGGCGCTCTACGAATAAAGGGTCGATCTATACCACAGCCGCGAGTTACTGCCACGTGGCAACACTTCTGCACCTCGGTGGTCAACTGTCCTTACCCGAAGTTTAAACCATCAGCCTTTCACCTGTTATTCTAATGCCAACATCCATACACATAATAATACACGTCTATTATTGTCACATTACTGATTGACAAAGAAAAGTCCAGTTGAGGTTATACGCTATTTCTATTTGAAATTCTTTTGAACTAAAAAATAACTGTATAAAATAAATACCATCGAATAATATAAATAATCAATTCCAATAATAAAATATTAAAATAATAATCACTCTAGCCTACCGTCAGCAGACCACAGGTCAATCAGACTCCTCTTCCGCCCTAACCACGTATCTCATCATAAACACGTAATATTAGTTGATATATCACTGGCACCTATTTCGCTGGTATGCAGTACAAATGGAAAACAAAAGTTTTTCAAGAAGTCTCAAAGAGTTACAACACGAACGAGCTTCATAATTCTTACATTTCCCCGAGAAAGTGAATATATTACATATTCAAGTGACAAAACTACTAACATTTCAGCTCATACATAAAATGGTTTTTACCCAGCGTAGCCATACTAGCGATATGCTGTCGCCACCGCAAGAAACACCACGTAGGCCTTGGCCACTATTTGGAAGATATGAAGTGGAACAGAAGTATTCAACCGAGTCCGACGGTCCGCCGCAAGGAGACGAAACAGACTGGTAAGGCCCAACTCGAATGAAACACGTCGGGAGAGCGACGGCGAAATGTGCTCAGTGTTAAGAATTTACTAACCCTACATCAATGTTCCCGCAACAGCAGGAACCTTCACCCGCATCGCCTGTGGCGTCAACGCGCTAAATCGTAAATTCATTTTTGACAAACACGATGGGGCGCGGGTATAAATTAACAGCTTCATTTTTTAAAAGCCACCGGTCGAAACGCTCAAATGCAAGAACCGTGATGCACGTGACATTCCCACTGAAAGGTCACTCCAGAAGTTCGTCCGTATTTCGAACGTCTATCGGGCTGATGCAAACTCTCATGAATTTCGCCGCCTCGCCGTATGTACCTGCCGTTAGAAAAACCGATGACGTTCGCTTGATTCGATTGGCAGCCTGTTAGGAAAGTTTGTATCTTCCTTAGTGTGCCATTTCATCTCGAAGGGAGAAAAGGGCACGTCGGCGCAATCAAATTCGGGTCGTCCCACGTGGCACGTGGGGACGGGGAATGGAATAGAGGTGGAGGGACGTCCTTTGCAAAAGGAATAAGATCAAGAGGCGCCCTTTGCCAAAGCGACGCCAGCGTTTTTTCTAGCTCTGGCGGCCTCTGCGCACACGACGTTCCGGGTTGCCCGCCCGCACCTCCTGCGTAACCGGAGAGGAAGCTCCAGTTCATTCTCCTTTCCTATGCGGGTGGGTTTACATAGAGGGCGTAGAATAAAGTGGGTCGATCTATACACAGCGGGTTACTGCAGTGGCAACCATTCTGCACTCGGGTGGTGAATTCTTACCCGGTTTAAAACATCGCTTCCACCTGTAGTCAATGCCAATCCATCACATAATATACATGTTAATTATTGTCAATTACTAGACTTGACAAAGAAAAGTTCAGTGAGGTTATTACGCATGTTCTATTTGAAATTTCTTTGAACGTAATAATAATAATAGTAATAAAATAATAATCACTCTAGCCTACCGTCAGCAGACCACAGGTCAATCAGACTCCTCTTCCGCCCTAACCACGTATCTCATCATAAACACGTAATATTAGTTGATATATCACTGGCACCTATTTCGCTGGTATGCAGTACAAATGGAAAACAAAAGTTTTTCAAGAAGTCTCAAAGAGTTACAACACGAACGAGCTTCATAATTCTTACATTTCCCCGAGAAAGTGAATATATTACATATTCAAGTGACAAAACTACTAACATTTCAGCTCATACATAAAATGGTTTGTACAGCAGTGTAGCTATAAGTCGATATGTGTCGCAGTAGGCATTGGCAGTAGTTTGGAAGATATGGAAGTGGAAACAGAAGTGATTTCAAGAGATGAGCGGTGGGCCGCATGGAGACAGAAAGAGATGTAAAGGCAGCTTCGAATGAAAACGCCGGGAGAAGAGGACGGCGGAAATGTGGGCTCAGATGTTAAGAATTTACTGACCCTTCAATGTTCCCGCAATAGCAGGAACAAAGACGTGTATCGCGATCGTTTGAACGTCAATAAATTCATGGGCATCTGTACTACCACTCACTGAACGATGCTATCCCTTGTCATTGCTGTAGAGGTAATTTAAACAAGAAGACTTTAAGTTCCAACACAAAGTAGTATATGATTTGTGAATTTATGTAATGAGAATTACAGACGGCAAATGTCTCCACTTTCACGGATATCTTGTTCCTTGCTTGAAAACAACCAATAAATGAATTCTGAAGTACCAAGGTTTCGCAAAACTTCAAATATTCTGAATTCACTGAACGTGAACCACACTTTTTCAACAGGAATGTCGCGTTTATTTTCCCGACAAATATTCAGGCGTTCGCTAAGGATACCGAACTCTATCCAGTCTCCTCTCAACAAACTTGCGGCCATGGTAACTGACGCTACATCCCTCAATTGTCTCTTGTCACGAGTGTACACAACTCTAACACATTTATATTTTCATTTCGTAACATCAGCTAACCGGAAGAAGGTGGGAACAGACTGGGTGCACAGTGGGCACAGAGCGGACGAACGGAGTAGTTGAAGTTGTACTAAGAGCAATGGAATGCAGACGTCAGGGGCAGAATACAAGCTGCGAGGTGTGAGTTGGAAGTTGAAAAATAGTATCTGATTCATGTGCAAGTGGAGGTGAGACGGTGTCTGGAAGTGTGTGTGTGTGTGTGTAGTGTGCGATCACCAAACGCTTGGTGCACGTAAGTGGTGATGTGAAGGGCGAAGGCAGACCGATTGCAAGTATTTTCTTTAAATTTTTGACATACATTTAAAGCAAATTAATAAATGGACATGTGTAAGTGTTCAGAAATGAATGGGTGGTGATTTACAAAAATAATAGGTTGTTGAGTTAAGTTGGCATAGAAAAAATCACCAATTAGATATATCACATTTGACTCACTTTTTTTCAACAGTTCACAGTCGACACCCAGATTTTGGCTTTCGAGATCTTTGAGCATTCTTGAGCTCAGCTAACGTAAATTTTGCATTTTATACCTTTAATTGCATTTTATAGCTGTATATTAGTGTGGCGTACCTTGGTTAACTACAATACAAAATTATTTCTCCTTAGTCACATAACCGGCTTAGGTGGTTCAGGGGATCAACTGATGTTGAAGTGCCAATGATCAGGAGCTTCTGTAGTTCGAGACTCGACTGTTGTAGGATTTTGAATTCTAGCTAGACAGCTGGATCGAGTAAACTGTCTGGAGGAGAATTCTAGCGGCCGGCTGCTCTGATTGATAGTTATCCGTAGTTTCTCGAATTGTGGGGGAAATAAAAATGAAGTACTGGTAAATACTTATAGTTTAACGGAAACAAATGTACAGTAATTGTATTTGCTTAATACACAAACAATTCAATAAAAGTGGGGAAAGAGTGAAATTAAAATTAAACAAAAACTAGTATATCCAGAACGAATTTGAAAGGAGAACACTCAACGAGTTAGTTCATTACAATTAATATTTGACAAATGGCATCGTAAAAAAATTATTCTAGCCAATTTGATATTAATAATGTCAAAACAAAACTTACAAAAGATCAATTTAGTGGGAGTGCTGTGCTCGATCGGCTATATCTACGAATGAACGAATGTACTCCTCCAGTTCCGATTACAACAACAAAAGATGAAGCAAAAAAGATAACAGGTCAACATCTGTACTGATTTTAATACATTTCGAAGAAGAAAATACATTTTCACAGGAATACGTGCTCCTAAACATTGAAGTCGTTTTAAGTCAAACTTAAGTCCAAATGAACTTAAGTTTGGGTATTTTTTGCTGGATAGAAATTTTAAAAAAATTATATATTTTAGTGTTTGATCTGTAGGAATCTATTGCGGCCCAAAATGCCTTCTCGGGTCGCCATTTGGAAAACTCCCTGATCTATAACTTATAGCTCTATGAGAAGGAAAAAAATATACTGCGGGACGAGACCAGAAAGAAGAATGATTGATAATAATAATAATAATAATAATAATATTAATATTAATAATAATAAATAAATTTTATTATTGTTATTTAAAAGAACTAAGTTGATATTTATCCGTGCGGTTTAGCTCATTGGTCCGCAAGCTCGCTTTCCATTACGGGACTCGCGATTCCCGGTCGGGCAAGATTATAGTGCGCGTTTTTCTTGCAATATTCCAGTCTGTGTTGCTGTGTGTCGATGAGAAAACACACATCTCAGGTTGAGAGGACCAGAATATGGCGTAGAGATGTCTTCGCGCTAACCACATCCTTAAATCCATGACCGCGAAGCCGGGTTGCTGCAGGTGGGCCCTGGCTTGTTTGGGGGCTGTTGCGCCGAGTACAGACACACATACACACACAGACAGTTGATATTTATTCCAGAAAGAAAAAATCTCTTGCCATTTTCTAACGTACAGCAGTTTTCATTTATTAACTTATGGCGAGAATTTCAAGGAGTTGGAGATAGGATAATAATAATAATATAATATCATCTTTGTGTATATGCATTTGAGAGCGTAGGCTTCCGCGGCCGGAGTCAGTATTTACTAGGCTGTCCGGGTGACGCCGCGTCCATGGCGAAATAGCCGACGTTTCGGTTGCCATTCTGCGACCTTCCTCAGGGCGAAATTCATTACGCCAAGTGAAAAAATTAGATGCGTTTATTTATGGAGATACAATAAAAGTAACAATTACCGAAATCAGAAATCTCACCATCGCCGTTGTCGGTTCTCCTCTGAAACGCAATTGTGTTGAGATGAAGATTACAATGATGATTATTTAAGTTATGAACAGGAAAACGGAGTAGATGGAAGATAGACAGGGAAATCGTGAGAGCCCCGCTTTATCCACCTCAAATTCTAATTCTCCACGGATAAGATGAAGACAGGCAGTCCCACTATACTCGCTACCCGTGCAGGCCAGTGACCACTATGCTATTTGGCGAAAATATAATTTGACGAAAGACAGCGAAACGTTCGTCTTGTACGTAACAGTGGGCATAAACGGCGGGCTGTGAGGGGCGGGCGAGCGGGCACGCGATGTGCAAGCGGTGCGTGGGCGGGGCGCGTATTGCGGCCACGAGAACGCCCGCGGGCGTTTGGTCTCTCGGGTCCGGGACACGTCCTCGCGCATTGTGTTTACGCTTGTCACCAAACGAGCATTGAGTGACTCGCGACTTTCCCTCGAAATTCAGCGGCGGGTGGGATTATGGAGGGACTACATCAAAACACTATTCCGTCATCATATTGTGGCGCTACTCTGTTACCTTGAGTTGCGTCTCTTGTTTGCTCGCCTGCCGGCGCCGGGGACGTGCTTTGAATGCGCGAGCGGCGGGGTGAGGGGAGGGGGGTAGAGGTGCCAGTTCTGGCGGTGCAACAACCTCTGCGCCGAATACGAGGCGGGGGCGGGGAGGTCAGTGGGGGGTTGGCGGGTTGGTGGGCCAGGGAAACGACGGGGAGAGGGGAGGGAAGAGGGGCGGGGAGTAGGGGTACGAAGGGGGCGGGGAGGTTTTGGTGGGAAGAGAGGCGGGTGAGGGCCGGGGAGAGGCGGGAAGAGGGCGGGAAGAGGGGCGGGGAAGGGCAGGGGAGAGGGCGGGACGATGGGAGGGAAGAGGGATTGGTCAGATGGGGAAGAAGGGGCGGAAGAGAAAAGGATGGGAGAGAGGGCGGGAAAGAGGGGCGTGGAGAGGGGCGGAGAGTGGTGCGGGGAGAGAACGCGGTAAGGAGGGACGGGAGAAGGGGTGAGGTGAGGGGCCCAGGGAGAGGGGTGGGGAAGAAATGGTTCTGACGTGCTAGTTTTTAGGTTGGTGCAAAAAACCCTCTGCGTCGCTGGGGCGGGAATGTGGGTGGGGCCGGCGAGAAGCCCTGGGTTTGGCGGGGCGTGCAAGGGGTCCCGCGCTCGCCAACAATGGTTTCCGAACTACACAAAACGTTTACGAAAGTAAGCCACAACACGTGTATTCTAATACCGCGGGCAAACTAGGACATGTGTCGGCTTTGTGCTCCCTGTAATCCTAATTCGCTCGACCGCGTTGCGTATGATAGGGGGAAAGGGGCGAGTTGAGAGACGTTGCCTGGGAATCGACGACCCAACTATCTCATTCATTGTCACGTCCCGTGCTCTGGCTCACTTACTACTTCGCTTGCTCCGTCGTCTGACTGCCATTGAGTCAGAGTCTTTTTCTCAAGAGCTTCCACAGTTATTTAAGTAAATAATTACCCAGTAATACAAATATTTTAATTTTGAGCCACGCCGTAGAACTGTCAATCGCTTCTAAACACAGGGATTGTTTATGTAAAATGTTACAAACAGAAACGGCAGCCTCGAAGACTAATGATTTAAGGTTTGAGATGTCAGAAAGGTATTTTCACAGATTTTCCATGTACGAGTAGTCCTCATATCGATAAATAGCGGAGTCGGATGGTGTCACTGCTTAGGTGAGAATAAAGTTACGCTACCGGAATCGGTCGTTTCCAGTTGCATATCTTTAGTGATGATTTCCTTCGGTGAGAACCAGGAGGTGCTGAAGAAAAACTATAAAGAGTGGGCGATTAGCCGCGTTTGGTCCTTATTTCCTAACCACTCTCTCTCTTATAGCCAGGTGACGAGAACATCTCATATCCATATACCTGCGTTCTCAAACTCCAAAAATTATTTCAAAAACGCAAATGTCAGGCCAGAGCTTGACATAGAATGAATGCAATGTGAAGAGAATTGGTGAGTGAAGAGAGAGAGAGAGAGAGAGAGAAAGAGAGAGAGAGACAGACAAACAGACAGAATCAGAGAGAATCGGAGAGAGAGAATCAGAAAGGGAGAATCAAAGAGAGAGAGAAGGAGAGAGTGAAAGAGAGAAAAATAAAGACAGAGAAGGAGAGAGTGAAAGAGAGAAAAATAAAGACAGAGAAGGAGAGAGTGAAAGAGAGAAAAAGAAAGACAGAGTGAGAGAGAAAGCGATAGCGATAAAGGGGAGAGCGAGTAAGAAATGAGAATAAAGAGTGGAAAAGAAACAGAGAATCACCGTTTTTAAAAATGCCGTGAAAATAACCAAAATTATCACTCACGTTCTAACCTGTGTTCACTTTGTTTCACTTCTACGGATGTTTAAGTGTGCTTTTCCTCTGCCGCCAATGCACGCACGTTTCAGGCGTCCCATTGAGCGAGGTTGTCGTTTGCAGAAGCGAGGACTTCGCTGGAAACGCGGCCTGCAAACCCGACCTGAAGTAGTTGCCGCGTGCGTCTCAGCGTGAGAACTGTGGGACACGCCCCACCACCGCCACTCGCATTCAACTCGTCAGGTTTCGTTCTCGCCTTGCGTTGCTACTTCTAGTTGAATGTAAAGAGCTACATCCCACACTACATCCCTCAATCGTCTCTTGTCACGAGTGTACTCAACTCTAACAAATTTATATTTTCATTTCGCAGCATGAGCTAACGGGTGGATGATGGGCACAGACTGACCCCGAACAAACCCCGATTTCAGAGTAATATCGACTTAAACAGATTTATCAGAATGTATCAAATGTCACATATTTTGTTCACGTTTTCACCCATTCATTTAATCATTAATAATAAGACATTTTATTGTAGCATAATTCTAGATTGGAACAAACTACCTGCAAAGCAATGGAGACTTTTATTTTAATACAGTCAAATTTAAAATATGCTTCATTTCGTTTAGACCATTATTATTAATTCTGGGAGTTTTATTATTATTATTATTATTATTATTATTATTATTATTAAGGTCGGAGCCTATACAAGTGAAGTAAAGAGGAGTGGTGGATCTGTTAGATAAGATGTCAAATGAAAATAAGAACAAGTTGTTAATTTAGAAATAATTAGTAAATAATTAGAACTACCTTATCAAAATTTAATTGGAATCATATTTGCTACAGAGCATTTGCTCAGAGGAAATAGAAATCTATCTTTTTATACGTGAATTATCTATTCTCTAACAAGGATATTTCGCTAAATCCATGTTTCGCAAAGAGAACATGGCTCTTTAATATTCTGTGCTAACGCGTCTCATCATCAAAATAACTCAAACGGATTCGTTTGGCCTTTTGTGCATGTGCGAGTACGTTTGCTCTCCTTTTTGTACCCTCTAGAATACTTTTTTACAATTGAAAAAAAATACATGAGTGTTATTTTTATTACAAAATACGAGTGTGAGCTTAATCCTTTTCCATGAGTTCGTTATATTGTTGACTTTTCGTTTATTAGTTTTAATGAAAACGAACACATTTTTCCTTTCTGGCCCCACCATGAGGCTGCGCATTTTCTGTTTGCGTAATGATTCGTACTTTTTCTACATCATTTTTTTTTAAGTTTCCCTAAATTTAAGCTGGTTTATACAAATGTTTCCAGAGAGTATTTACAGTGTCAACAAAATTCCGGACTACTGCAGACTATTTCATAGCTCTTGTATTGTCAGATGATATAACAAAGATGTAAGATATTGTGTTCGTGTCAGAATCTATACTCACAGTCTTCAAAACCAAATGTCATAACTAAAAGGAATAAATTATATTTCTTTTTTTTTGTATGACCTTGTTCTCGTACTTCCTGCTACTCTTTCATATCAAACAAACTAACAGACTTAACCACACCGCTTGCTGCCTTTTCCTATCTACTAGGAAGAGAGTATTAACCCTTCCGAGAACCTTGAAAAGGTGATAAAACCCCTCAATTAAATTTCAAAGGCGACGCCAAGATTTGTGAAAGTTGTTTCGAATCGACGCGATATGGCTGCTGGTTCATCGCGCCAGCGGTGTGCAAAAGGCGACGGAGAAAGCTTCATTGACTTGTCTTCCTCCATCTCGTGTCTTTCAGGAGATTTTGCGACGGGGCGGCCGATGAGTTTGACGCTGGCAGTGAAAGTTCAAAACGCACATCACACTGCAAGTCTGCCTGAGGGGAAGGACATTAACTCAGATGTTCCTTCACTGAAAACTGATATTTATTACAAGGAAAATAAAAGCAACTGAAGTGATTCAATCTTCAGAGGAACGTTGAGACAGGTATGAACTACCTTCGTATTATATAATGCTGGTAACAAAATTATTACTATGACGTGAATTATATATATTTAAATAGTAAAATGTCAACTGGAGTGCCACGATAAGTTAATATGATAAAATTGACATATTTCTTCCCTTAAAAAAAACATTAGAAAAGCGTTTCACGCACATCGATGTTCAATATTTTTTCGAAAATGTTCTTTAATATTGCTGCAATCCCTCTGTCATCATGGCTTCAAATCATGAACACCTGACATTTGCGTCCAATGCTTTAGGTAACAACTCGTCTCTGACGAGAACGATAAAGCAAGTCTGGTTAACAGCGCCTAGAAACCGGAATCGGAGATTCGGAGGGGGAGGGGCATTCTCACAGCGATTATAGTAGTGACGCCCGTAACCGGCAATAGAAAACTTTGTGAAAGGGGGAAGCTGAGAAGACGCTACCGGTCTGTGGATTTAGATTTCTGCACCTTAATCAATACTCTTTGTGAGAATACATCGCATTTAATAAGGAAGTGGAGAAATTCAGTAACTGCCATTCTGATGGAATTGATGTAGCAGGGCAGACGATGTATTATTTAAGATTCACGCTTTCACCGACGTCGTGAAAGTGGTCAACGTCAAAATCATTTGTCGTGTTCTTAAATAGATTGCTTTGCTTTCAGTGTGCCACCGTAAGGTTCAAATGTCAATGGAAGTTGGGGAAAGGAAGTTCACGGAAGGAAGAATTACATTGTGATGTCACCTCTTACTTTGATATTTTATTGAGACGTTTGTACTACAATGTTTCATTTGAATTCGTAATTAGCTGTTGTTCTTATGATCTTATGATTCTATCGACTTACACATCACTTTCTCTCATCTAACAGAGCGCGGTTTACTTACAAATTTATATAATAACGTATTTTCCTTAGTTTTCTATAATGCTAACTCTTATAAAAAATGAACATTGTATATGTTCTTTAGCAAAGTTGGCATTTTATTGTTCACATTATTATATTTTCATTCATAATATTAAACAATACATCTTGAATAAACGGTTGCTAGTTGTGGGGATAGAGAAAGTTTCAAAGCTTTGTGTTGTTTTTTTTCCTCTTTACTTTGTAAGCTCTTTGTGTTAGAGGGAATTGCATAATAGGATATTGTGGAGGTTTGAAAAGTATGTAGAAGAATAAACAGAGTATAAAATGTCAGTCACATTGATCTACGAAAACGGCCTAAGAAATGATAAAATATCTTTTGTTGTGTCAGTTTCTGGCAAGAATATAGCAGCAAAAAATAGAATCGATAGCAGCCCACGTGGTTAAAATTTCAAGTACGCACTACAAGGCAGCACAGGCGAGGGTGAATCAATACGTTTCTAGGGTCGTATATGCGAAATTAAGCATTATTAATATTAACCAATCAACAACCTTTCGCAATCATCTCAGGCTTTCTGTCTTGTGACACTATAAGAACAGATTTCTTTGTGGTTTCAAGTAGTAACTGAAGGAGTGGAAATATGCTATGATATGGAGACAATCCAAATTCAAGTAGGCAGCTATGATAGAACAAGAACAGGATCGTCAAAGGGATTTCCTCGAGAAACTACTGAAATGCAGCAAGCCGTGAAGCAGACAAAACAACACAAACATGTATAAACCTTAAGAGTGAACATTGCAATGTGCTCTTTTCCACCGGACTGTTTAAGCACAATGCGCCAGGAAAGTTTCATCGCACCAAACCGAATCAGCGCCTCCTATTAAAAACAGCATTTAAGTCTGTTGCAACTAGATCACTGGGAAACAAGTGAAGGGAATAACACTTCCAGGATCTATTATAATCGTAGTGAGTACGCAATTCACGTTGTTGCAAGCTGCAGCTCGTGCTACCAACATAATTTCTGATCCAACCACTCTTACAAGCAACGTGTCACTGTGGAGATACTCAAGGGCGTGTTATAGTTCTTTACTTCATCGTCCTTACGAAGGTACTTAATAAGCAGAAAAAGTGATGTAATCGTGCACCGAAAACGGCGAATTTTATGCAGAAAAAATCTTATTGCCGAATCCTGGTTCCGAAAAAGTGGATAAATGCAGTGGCTAAAAATTGAAAAAATCCTCTAACATATGGTGTAATGAGCATTCATGTTTTGTGGGACATAGATACCGAAAAGTCGATTTACGGCTAAACGACTGTCTGTGGTCAATGCTAACGCCTAACTCGATCAGTCGTTTGTCTTCGAAATTCATAATCCTCAATCGATCTGAATTAACTCAAGACTTTGGGAGTTTCAAACTGATATTTTGATTTTTGAGAGTATTTTACATGAAACCTAAAAAACCTTTTCAAACTTTTTTTAAAAATGGTGCCAATTTCTTTATTAAACTTTGTCTTCGCATAGTGCAAAAACGATGAAGAGACTGGTGCAGGTATTATATTCGTTAAATACCCAGATTTTTTGAAAATTTGCAAGCGTGCATTTTTGTGGGGCGTTATTTTAGAACTATGTAGTGATTTTTCCTTTAATAAAGTTCGTTCTGTAAAGAAAGATCTTTAAAAAAGTTCACGCTCAATTTTTCGAAAATATGAGTAATTTTCATGCCGTTTGGTGCGAAATATAGGCAATTAAATTATTTTTTCTCATAAAACGTTTCTGATTTTTTCTTACATTATTTTTCCCAGATAGAAGAACGGATTCTTAAAAGAATGACGTAGGTCTCATTTTTGTTGAACTCCCTGAATTTTCGATAACTAAATTTAGAATCAATGCGAGAAAGAGCTTGCTGTAGCAGCACCACTTGCTTTTTTTATTATTTATTAGAATCAAATTAACTACGAGGTGATGAGCGACCGCATGATTAGTACAAAATATTAACAATATTTGAAGTAACCAATTATTACAGAATGGTATAAAAAACAACAAACATGATACAAATACAAGTGCCGCAAAATGGTAGAAAATATGACCAATTCTCTTTACATTATTAAATGATAACAATATGACGGTATAATATACAGATTCTTACTATTCAACTTGATATGAAAAAAGAAACAAAACACTTGCTATAAATATCATATTCGTGGATTGTTTAATACATATTTAATTAAAATGGAGCTTCTTTATATTTCATTATTCTTAAAAATGTTCCATCCGTAACGGCTATGTGCAATTGTAAATTCATTGGGAAATATTATAATTATTCTTAGTTACCGCTAGTTCTGTAATTTCTGTGTGCGCAAACCGGAGCTCACAGTGTTTCTCTTCTCGCTGGACCCGTAGGAGGGATCACGGCGCCTAAAATGACAGGCGTGCTCGCCTATGATTATATATGTTGATATTTACGGGTTTTGTTGCAATTTACGATGTCTTTAAATAAAGAAAGCTGTGAATAACACAATTTTATAACCAGAAGTCAAGCAGAATCAAGGTTATTTTTCTACAGAAGCATTTTGCTTGTTCCAACATTTCCCTTGCCTACTGACGAGATTTTCAATACATAAAAGTTTGATGATAGAGCTTGAGATAACGTTTCACTGAGTTTTGATATTAATGGTTGATGTGCCAGAGTTGTCGTGGGTGGGGGCGGGGCGCGTGCTTAACACCGGCCGGTCGCTGAACGCCGCTTTCCTCCGGGTAGCGGCCGCGGCGCGGCGCTGCGTCGACAGAATTGCGGTGCCCCGCGACCTCGCTTTCCTTTCACGAGCAGGCAAGCGGATTTCGGCGCCCGCCCAACCGCCGCCGCCCTCAACCCGCTCCGTTCGCCCCCGCCGCATTTCGCTGGGTTCCCTCCCGATACTCTCACAGCATCCGCTCCCTCGCCGGACCCTCTCGCCAATCCCTCCACCGAGAGAGGTGGCTAAGGGCATCAACTGATGTCACTGCAGTGCCTATGACCGAGAGATCTTAGGTTCGAGTCCCGACGGCTTAAAGACGTTCGATACTGGCTTGCCAGCTAGGTCGAATTCAGTCACTGTCCGGAGGAGAATCCTAGAGGCTGGCTGCTCTGATCGGTAGTTTTCCGTGGTTTCTCCGATCAACACCAGGCAAATGCCGGAGCAGTATTCTAATAAACGCGACACGGACCGCGCGCGATCTTTCCTCTTCCTTGTCCTATCCTCACCCCTTACTTACACACACTTACACGCCCATTCACTACATTATCACATTTGTCGGGTGATTATAGATTGTCCCGGCTGGGGCGGTGACCTGCTGGTGGGAGATACCTGGTTGAGATAAACCCCGCTAGCCGACGGTAGGTGGGGCGGGATTTCGCCATCAAGCAGGGGAAGACACTTCCCGAGGGTAAAACATGCACTACACTTACGGGACTAATGTCCTCAAATTGATGCGACCGGAATTACTAACACCAATCAGCCAATTCCTCCATGTCTGAAAATTGTGAATAGGAACTTGTTTAAAAATTAATAATAATAGCCAAATTAATGGCAATTTCAAGACACCTTACAAGTTTTTTTTTAAAATTTTGAGACACACCCTGTAATGGAACCAAACAGAACAAATGTACGATGTATGCGTGACCTCCTTTTATTGCACTTAAATCGTGAATTAATCTCTCCTTACATTATCTCTCGCAACGTGATAAGTTAAGAATACAAATTCCTTTCATCTTTTACATTATTTGATATTTACTGTAATTCTTGACATCACAAATATAAAATGATCGGGTTTTCATGAGTTTATATCAGTTATAGAAACAAAAAAATTACATCATTTATTTGATGGCTTCCGACGTCGGTGAGGCTACTTAAAGCTATTTAAAGTTATTCTGAGGGTTGTCACGAAAAAATGTTACAAGTATTAGAAAATGTTAATGTTCTCCCTATCGAATTTAGAAAAACTTAGTGTACTATTTCTGATGTATATATATATATATAGTATATATATATATATATATATATATATATATATATAAATAACACATCGACAACATATGATTTATAGTAATGACGCGAGCAAATTGAAGGAGTCTGGAAATAAGGGAATAAAAAATGATTTTATTGTCAAAAGTAAAGGAGCATCAAAGTTACATTTCGACATTGTCAGTGAGAATGTGGTTACAGGTGTCATAATGGTTGAAGTTTTCCAATTCCCTCTTAAAGTGACAGTTGCAGTCACCCCATTGCCCAGACGTAGTGCCGTGTGGCATTCATCTTATCTGCATCAGCGAAAAATCTCGATGTTTCGTGAAGATTTATCTCAAGCACTAATTACGTTTCATGTATCGAAAATCTCATCATTAGATGTGGAAAATGTCTGAACAGGTACTAAACTTACGAAGAAAAATAACTTTGGATCTGCTTGACTCCTGACTGTAATTACATTTTCATATTCACATTTGTGTTTATTTGAAGGCGCCGGAAGTTAAAAAAACCGTCAAATATCAACTAAAGATATATAAATAGTTTTTAATCGGAAAGTACAAGGAAAATTACAAACATGAAAAGAAAAAGTCCGTTGTCTACAATAATTTGAGCACAGATTCGTAGGACATAATTGTTGGTAATTATTTTCATTACGATTAAGCCAAGTTCACATTAATCCTTCATCTTTTTCATTTCTATCATCATCGCTTCAAATGACGCGGTGATCCCCAGTACGCCGTGGAGTACATGATATTTCTTCTTCAATCACTCGTGAAAATTCGATAGGAATAACATTTCGAGAGTCACTCAGGGTATAAGAACAACAAATATTCTAATAACTCTTAGGAAGAAGGAATTGTTAGAAATGAATGGAATAATTATCAAGCAGATATCCGTGATTTTGACGCGACTCGAATTCACGACCCTTCGACGGGATTCCACTTAAGTCACTTCTAGTTGTCGAGTCCTTCAGCAACGCGTATTGGTCGTTATATTGGCATGTATGCAGCAAACGTACAACATATTCATACATATTTTTTTTCTTTTCGAATGAGTCACAGTGAACTACATATTGATACATAATAGTATATATTGATAGATTTTACATATTTGATAATTTAATTTTCATTCCTCATTCGTTTTGCTTTGCGTCACAGCCTAAAAGAAGTCTGAGCAGACAACTTCGTACTCAACGTATTGCCGATGTATTATGGAAAGAAAGGTTTGCGCGGTATCTTAAAGTAAATCTACTGTTCCGTTGGGATCTTGAACATTTTCAGAATATCTGTAAACTGTCAGTAAATGCAGCTAGTAACTGATACATAACTGTCATGGAAAATACGCTACAATCTGGATTTGAATCTAGGACTTCCCGATCTACTAGCTCTATTAGTGACGCTCAGCTGCCTAGAAACTTCTCGTGCCTTCCATCTATTGGTATGAACGCTTCACGGAATATTCAGTTTATGACTAGTACTAGAGCTAAACTGTGTTAGAGAATTTTCTGTTTTTTGCATCACTATTTCCAGTCGAGGGATTGCACTAGTTATCCCGTAGGGTGACGCCCAAACAAAGTGTCTGTGCTGCGTTGTAGCGCGTCGTCTCGCCCCGTGGCCTCGCGCCGCTTCCGCAGGCGGAAGGAGGCACCGTGACGCGCCCGTCCTGTATGCGACCTTGCCTCTCCTCCTCCACCTTCTCTACTTTCTCCTCCTGCTCCTCTACCTCGTCTTCCCTCTCCACCTCCTGCTATTTTTCCATCTCCACTTCCACTACCTACTCCTCTTCCTCCACATCTTCCGTCTTCACCACTTCTACCTTCTCCTTTTCCTCCACCTCTTCTATCTTCTCCTTCTCCACATTCTCTTAGTTCTACACTGCCTCCACTGCCTTGCCCCTCTTCTTCTCTTACATCATCTCTTCCTTCTCCACCATCTCTTCCTTCGCCACCTGCTCCTCCTCCACCAACTTCCATACCAAAACCACTCCAATGTCTTCTCGTTTTTCTATACCTTCTCCCTTCTCCTCTTACACTTTTTCTTCGTTCTCCTCCTCCAACTTCTCCATTTTTCCACCTCTCCATTCTCATCCTTTTCCATCTCCTTTACCTCTTCCTTCTTTAATGTCACTTCCACCTCCTCTATGTCCTTTCTCCATTCTCTACCTTCTCTTTGACCTCCCCCTCTACCTACACCTCCTTCTGTTCTTCTACACTAAGTTCTCCTCTTTCTTCTTCTTGATAGTCTCCTCTTCCTTCCCCACGTCTTCTTTTTTTATTGTTTCCGCCAGATCTTCTGCCTTCTGCTCATTCTCCCTTCTCTACTTCCTCTCTCTTCACCCCTTCTACATCACCTCCACCTTCTCCTCCTCTTTTTCCTTCTCCTCCTTCACCCACTCTTCCTTCTCCACCTCCTTAATGTCTTCCATATTCAATAAGTTTCCGCCG
>BOPP01000062.1:2281236-2297180 GCA_017312745.1 Gryllus bimaculatus
ACCGCCACCGCCACCGCCACCGTCACCATCACCTCCACCGCCGCCGCCGTCGCCGCCCCGCCGCCGCCGCCGCCCCGCTGCGGGACTAATGCGAGAGAAACCGCGCCCGGAAGCCGCGCCAACTGTAACTCGCGGGGCGGCGCGTCAAATGCAAATTGCGGGAGTCGCGCGGTTCTGCAGCACCCCGGGCGCTACCGTTGTAATCCCCGCCGTCGCCAATGGGGCTGCGGCTCAAGCGCCGTTACGGCGCGGCACCCGGGACGGTTTTTAAGGCAAGCGGAACACAAGGGGGTGAATGTGCTGAGGTGCCATGATTGTTCATGGCTCCCTGATTAGTTTACGCAACCAACTCCATTGAAACCAAGACTAAAACATTTCTTTCAAATGGAGTGCTGTATGGAGGAGAATGAAATATGTATATACAGGCAAAATGTTGGAGTATAAAATTAATTAATAAATAGTTCAATTAATAAAAAATTAATAAAAGCTAATAGTTTTAGAATTGAGTCTAATGGTATGTAGCAAATTGCTGCTGAACAAAACCTGCCGCGCGGAGAAACAGGAGAATGTGTTGGCAAATAATGTCGAACATTTTGAAACAAAATGGTTTTCCAAAATGTAGCGCGCACACTGCTCGAGAACTAAAAATAAAATACTGTCCTATAACAAGTAAATTAAATATTTTAACAGAAACAGTGTTTACGAATAATTCCATAGCATAGCATAGTATAGTATATTTATACTGATCAACTGTTTCATATATAGCAAGAATAAGAAAAAATGTTATTCCATAACGTAACGCGTAAATAACAGCTATTGAAGGCAGGCGGCTTCTCCCTTGGAGCCTGCTATTGTTTGACTTCAGATCTCTTGTAAGCAGTGATGTACTGAGTATGAGAAATCAGCAGTATTAGAGAAGATGGAATATCGCAATCGAAGCGTTTTTCAGTCAATTTGAATATGTGTATTTTTCTTATTTTTTCTGAATTCCTGGATATTTAGTAACACCATATACAACTCTCATATGGCCGGACGCTACACAAGTGTGAAATTAGAAAAATTAAATATAAAGAAATTAATAAAATTAAAAAACCCACACTTAGATAACCTCTTAAGTCAACACATTTCCCACAATTTCCTTTCAAAAATTCGCCATAATTGATCCGGAAATTAACGCTCAGAAAGGAAAACCTTTTAGAAATTCTGTTGTTTACCATGGCACCAACCAAGCACTACATTTGACATAACGATCTATTCGGTACCAAAGTCCTACTGAACGTCAATTGGATTGTTTTTTGTCTTGACTAACCTTGATGAACGTTGTGCTTCTAACCCTGATACAAACACTGCCACGCTCGTCCTGTCATCACCCCTGACACGAACTCTCCTCTGATACATGTTGATTTCACAATGGATTCATTTGTCACTTTATCTTCGACACCTTACGTTATTTTTGCTCTAACGTATTTGGCAGGTGTCATTCAATGCACAGAATGATTGTCAAACGTCACTTAAAACATGTTTGACAGAGGTCAGAAACTGTTAATAGGTCACGATGTACGAAGATGGGAGAAGGGACGAGAATGAGAAAGTTAGGCTACCAGGGAGTTTTGTCTCGTTTGATGCGTTTTTGAAGCGTTATAGCAATCGATAGCAACATCTATATCAGTAGCAGGTGAAGGCGAGAAAGAGATTTTGCACAAACGTTTAGGTCAAAATAGAAGAATTCTGAATTGTGACGATAGAATACACATTCCCATGTCACTCGTAGCACATCCTCTCAATTCTCATTTGTTCGACGAGAGCTGTTCAAGAAACTCTGATCTGTTTATATATGAATATTATTATTATTTAATTTGTATAATATAAAATAAATATAACTAATATCATATATAGAAATAATTACGAGTATATATACAGATTTATTTTGTAATGCTAGGTCACAATTAAAAAAGTGTTTTAAAAGTTTGGCTTTTATTCAACCTTAATCAAGGCTATAACATAAAGGGATTTTCCTTAATGTTGTGAAATGTAAATACAATTAATTTAACACTCGTGTAATAATAGACTATATCACAATTTTGAATATTTATGAACTCACCATTTTACTTCGGATTTACATTTCTTGTAACTATCTACATTCTACCGACACTTTCTTCCAAGACATTATTTTATGTACTTTACGACTTTCCTTCCCATCCCTTCCTTTAACATCACACCGCCACCTTGGCTCAGCACACTCTTCATCACTTTATGTCCTCTCCCATTACCGATTAATGCCACAAACTTCACGTTACATTTTGGGTATATACATTTCGTAGCACACTCTGACGCAAGGGAAGAAATTTGATACAGCATGACCAAGTGATCAACTAGCATGCGGTGCGATATAAATCACCCGCTAACTACGGCGCAATAGCAGGATCCACTATTACTTCGAGTTTGATTGCTAGTTGGCGGAGCACAGAGGCTAAAAAATGCAGTCTACTGCTGAAAGCTATGCCGTGACCAAACTCTACTAAGAGAAGATTTTATTTCGTCACGTCGGACCCAGCCCCTGCTCGAGATAAATGCAGCTATCGAAACACAACTGCACGTAGCGATCATCCTACTGCAGAAATAACAACCGTCCATCCCTTCTTCTTTACACCTTCTGTTTGGTACTTTGACCTTACATTTATCTTCATTTTGTCTTTTTCTCTGAGCCATGTTCACGAGTAATGTTGAGGATGTCACTCATAAATGGAGACTGAGGAGTACGTCAAGACGTAAAGGTTGACAAAAACATTGAAAAAGGTCCTAGAGACAATGATGGACGAGCTGAAAGTTAGAAAAGAGCGGCTAGTGTGTATTCTTTAGAGAGAGTGCTTGAAGTACAGAAAAAGATAAGCTGTCCTGGCCTTCTCTCGATGGTTCCCTCGCAGAAACATGAATTTATTCCAAGTGTACATAATACTGTGCTGTATCTTACTGCAAACTTCACCCCCTTGAACTAAGTTGAAACAGCATACATCGTATTCTCTGTGGCCTGACGCTGAAATCTGACATTTCATACTTCAGTAGCTGTATGCCTCCCCTCCACCCCCGAACAAGTCATGTCAGGCTTCTAAAACGCGGAGATCGTGAATGTTGTGTCTAGGTGTAAAGGTCGACAGAACCGTCAGCAAACCTTGGTAGGAAAAGAACGAACGATCTGGGTGCTACGTAAAGGAGAAGGTCAAGAATAAAGTAACTCGTAAATCTTTTGAGATGAGCCCGCTGGAAGGACCACAAGCAGGTGGTGCACAGTTCTCTTCAAGACCAAAGTTACGAGCAGATTTCACGTCCTCTAATAAAAATCTTCCGATTTCAGAACAAATGATCATATAATTTATTCTAATCCCCCATGACCTTTGACAGTTCTGTAACGAATTTTTTCATCAGCTTATTTTTTACACCATTTACTTCCCTCTCCCGGGTCATGGAGATAATGAGTTGTTAAACATTCTGCGAGATAGAAAGGTTGACAGCAGCATCGAGATGTGTCGAATGCTCACGAATGAACGATGTGAGGGGGCGATGACCTAGAGCCCTGCAAAGGCAGTCATCGTGCATTCCTTGATTCACCAACACATTTTTTTTACAATTTTACCTTCACTCCCTGCCTATGTTCTGCGGGCAGACTGTACATCGGGCTATAAGCGAGAACGGTTTACAGGAATGTAGCTATAATGCACAACGTCAGACAGATGATGGAAGGACGGAAAACTGCTCTAAGGGACAAAGTAAAAGGTAAAAGGAAAATTGCCGGTGAATCTCTTGAAGCTGGATTTCCTTTCACATGAGAGTCCGCTTGTGTAAGCGGCTTGCAGTTCTGTCCTAGGAAAACGTCATTACCTGACCTAGCTATACGCACTCATTATGAACACATATGTCGACCCAATTATAACCCCAGGGGCTAATTCTGTCTATTCCTAACATATATTCTCACATCAACTTATTCCCCGGAACGTCTCTTTCATCCCACATTCATGCTAAGCCACAAGATGTACCACTTGCTTTGACGCAGCTGTCATACACAACCGCAACGGCGAGACGACGGTAGGAAAAACCGAAATGAGTGTACAGGGGGAAGGTCTAAGGGATGAAGGACTCTTGAAACCCTTGAGGCGGGCTCTCTTCCACAGCCCACTCAAGGGCATAGTTGGAGCTCTATTCCTCCCGAGGCAATCCGGGCTTGGCCAGACGCGTTCCGGTCGGAAGGATATTAACCGCTCGTCGTCCTACCTGGCGGGGGGCCGTCGGCAGTAAAACTGGCCGGCTCGCCACCTGAAACGCGATTCGGACACAACTTTTCTTGATCTTAACGACCCATAAGGCCCACGTAATCACCAGGAGTGGTGCTCCCCCTCTCCCCTTGCACTCCCATCCGACCGCGGAGTAATTTCTGCCGGATATAGCGTTGTCTCGCGGGCGGACGTTAATAAAAGCGGGAGGAAATTAACCGCGGCCCCGCGCAATGCATGTGTGATTTAAAGAATCAGTTCGTAAAATATTGAGTCCCGGCCCGCACGATATTCCCGGGACGCGCGCAATTTGCGATGACGGAAATGATTCGCGCGGATATACGCCTACGTGGGTACGAACTGCTGGCGCAAATGCCGACCTCGCGTTCTTTTTATGCTCTCATTCTTGCTGTTAGTGGCATTTTTAAACGATATTTTTTGCGAGCATGGCCATTTTATTCTCGTCGGCTCTGTATCTTTCACGAGAGAACTACATTTGTCTTTTATATCGCACGCTTTGTTGTCACTAAATTCAAGAGCACTCGCATGACAACTCTTTTGTGTCTGTTGCGACCTTCTCTACTCCCATCTTTCTTCCATGTCAACTTCATTTTTGTAATTTTTTGAATTAGGTAAGTAAAAAAATTTATAATTATTCATTGAGACAGATTTAATGGCAAGTTACAGAATTGTAGATGTGGTAGTCGCCGCGAAGATGTTGGTAATAGTCCTAGTCATGAGGGTAGTGATCGGTTTTCTGATTTCTAAAAGGTGATTAAGATAATGATAAAGTCAAGGACGACCATGTTGATGATAACTGATGATGGTGAGTATTGTAGTGTAGATAATTACAAAATGAAAAGATGAATATATTGAAAATCTGAAAATTTAGAGGACTAAGATGAGTAATGGACTTAGCTAAGACACATAATATCAGCAGAAACAAAGATATTTAAAAAGGATCATAATAACAATCTTCTTATCGATAACTATTCTTATAACTAATAAAAAGTAAGGAGTCGAGTAGATTGTGAAACTGATAAAATTATCATCCGCACATTCAGAAAAGCTCTTGTTTGGATTTCGTAGAACCAATGTAGGCTAAAGAAATAAAAGCTACGGTAACTTCGACACCGACAAGGTAACCATTTCAAAACACACAAGCAAAACTGCAACCCAACTGCAGTCTCTCCCGTGCCATCGTGGAGCCTCTATTCCAAATTCTGCGGGTTTTCCCCCGCTGACAACTGTTAACCTCCATCAGACCGAGTCATCAGACCGAGTCATCAGACCGAGTCATCAGACCGAGTCATCAGACCGAGCCATCAGACGGAGCCATCAGACAGAGCCATCAGAGCGAGCCATCAGACCAAGCCATCAGATCGAGCCATCAGATCGAGCCATCAGACAGCCATCAGACCGAGCCAACAGACCGAGCCATCAGACCGAGCCATAAGACCGAGCCATCAGACCGAGCCATCAGACCGAGCCATCAGATCGACCCATCAGATCGAGTCATCAGATCGAGCCATCAGACTGAGCCATCTGACCAAGCCAACAGACCGAGCCATTTGACCGAGCCATAAGACCGAGCCATCAGACCGAGCCATCAGACCGAGCCATCCGCCCGAGATCTCCTCCGAGCGACCCATTCGCCTCATACGTTCCTGGTTGCCATTGTGACAGCTGCGATACGAAGTACGGCAATCATTATTTTTTTGCCCTTGGGCTTGTATCCAGCCGACTGTCAGTTACTCTTTACCTTCCGATGGGAAGCATATTCCACCATACTTTAGACTCAACTCACTTGCCGGTTCTTCTGTTCTGGGGTCAGCAGAACGCTAGGTCCTCCGCGACAACACATACAAGAGAGAAGAGGGACAAGCAAGTATGTCCATAGCGGTATAGGAACCCGCGACCATTCGGACTGACTCGGGACATGTTCTTGGCCACCTCAGCCACCCAGGTCGGCGCAATAGTCATGACGTTAGCCAGAATTACGATGAGGAAAATAAGGATGACAAAGTTTCCGGTGATGAAAATTCTAATAGGAATTGTTGTTGTGAGAAGAATGACAATAATGTAGGTGGTGATAGTAAGGCTGTCAATTATGACGTGAATTTGATGATGCTGCTGTCCTGAATGGCAATGGTAAATCGGATTGGCGATCATAAAAATGACTAATTTTGATAATGTGAATTGATGAATGTAAATTAAGTCTTTGGTGAAAAGGATAACAATTATATGGGTGATGATTATAACAGTACCAATGATGATCGCCATGATAATAATAATCATTTATATGATTATTTATGGTTTCAAGGCTGGCAATTGTGACAAAGATGAAACATTTATGATAAAGACGTCAATAATGATGATAAGAACGGTAAAGCTAAAGGATTGATTAATAAGAGTAAATTCTGATTCAGACCGCTCGAAACTATTATCAACAACACATTGAACAAAATGAAAATGAAGCTAATGAAGAACAGGAAAGAATGTGAGTGAGTGCACGTAAGCAACATTAGTAACTCTGAAAACGACAGCAAAGCGCACCGCGACAAAACTGTAACGAGGCAACGGTCAATCTCGCTCTCCCGGGTCATCGTGCACCCGCTGATCCGCCCACTCCGACTGCCCCTCGCGTCGCGCGCTGGCAACCGTCACGAGCGACCGGCGCGCCCCCGCACGTCCCCCTCGCCGGAGGATCCTTTTATTGCCTCGCTCCAGGGGCTGCTCCCGAGTTACGCGTCGCTGTCGCGGGGTCTTCCCCGGTGACGTCCATTGCGGGAGATTGGGCCCAAACGAGATGGCCGTGCCTCGATGCCAGCGCTCTCTGGATGCCGGAGAACTCAGCGTTTTTGAGCGTTTCGGCCGGGAAACAAATGGGGACGAGCGGTGTTCTTTTTTTTCTTGTAGTTTTATCGATTTGTTCCATCGCGTTGGTTAGTCCTACCTCGGCGTTCTAGTTTAGCTAGGGATCGGAGCAATAGAGAAACAATCTAGTAGTTGTTTTGTAAATCCACGTAATCAGGTTGCACCGAAAGAACTACGCAAGTAAATGAGAGAAGTAAGACAGCCTCGGTTATCTAAACGTGCGCTCTTTAAAGTAAATTAGATCATGTTAGCGGGTGCCCACCAGTCTACGTTTGTTTTCGACGTTTTTAGGATTTTAATCAGTTGATTATAAAGCGTTCTGGATGGTTGTTTTCCTTCAAGTCACCAGAGGGTTCGGCAAAATTCTTTAAATTTAGTGCTTTGCTATTTATTTTAAATCGCCTTTATTTAAATATTTCGCCAAAATATTTTATAAATAAATAATTAAACACGTATTCACAATATATTAGGTTTTGATTTGCTAACTTCATACGTAGTTAAAATACTTGAAATACTCATTGTAACATTGTATTACATCTTTGTATTGCAACAATGTCTTGTAATTGTCTATTATAATAAACTAGTAATTGACATTCATAAAAATTTCTAAAGAGTAACTAACTGTAATACAGATGTATGTATTAATACTTAATGCACGTACAAACAAAAATAAGATTAACGAAAAGTATATTAAGTATTTATTTTTCAAGTACAACTAGTTTATGTATTTAACTATAAATTTAAAATACATCTACAAGATTTAAAAAAATCATATTATCAATTAACACATGTATATAAAGTACTTATTTCAAATAAAATTACTTGAATACTGCTCAACTCTGGCAGTCACATACCTTAATATAAACGAAACACGTCATACTACGCTCTCTCTAATAAAGACACTATGAATTACTTGCTCATAAACGATAGCATTATTTGCTATTAAACATGTGGAAGAATTCTTCTATCTGAAGCACTTTTAATAATGTCTAACAGATAATGTATTCATAAATCCTTACATTTATTGTCAATAAATGTAAGAATACATGAAAAACATTAAGTGTTAAACGTTTGTCTAAGAATAAACACGATGACAAATAGTGAATCTTACGGTGTGTACTTGTCGTGATAATTGAATAACATTAATATAACTCTTCTGTTAATTGACGAGGGTACATATCTGCTAGCTCGTAAATCAACACTATGAAATTAATCATTATCTAATGAAAAGTAACACGTACTTTTCAAAGGCGCTTTAAAGCCAGGTTAAAAAGAGGTTAGGTGTTTCGACGACGTCGTAAGTGACGCTAGCTAGGAAAAAGACGCCGCCGCCGGCAATTCTACTCGTCCGCAAATGAGGAAAAATGCAAGGCCGGAGGGGAGGGCAGAGTCCGGTTTCTCGTGGGAAAATAGTAGCTCTAGGAGCACAGTGGTTCGAATCTGCACTTCACAGTTACTGTTGAAAATAAATTCGACCGTTATGTGCAGAACATCACATGCAAATGTCAGAGAACATCATATGTAATGCGTCACATGCAACTCTGTATCACTTAAAAGGCAGAAATACAATCGTTTGCTGAAATGTAAATACGATTGAATAGAAACGTTTCTACGCAAACCGTCAGATATAAATCCGTTATTTATAAAGATTATAATGTCGGAATTAATGAATTAATTCTTATAAATAATACGAACTACCAGGGTAAGGGAGGGGGATCTGTGGACATTTCTGCTCACCTCCCGTATCTCTGGCGTCCCTGAGTAAACTTGACTAATATCTCGAGAAGTTATCTATTGTTCGGTTCGTTGGTTGATTAGTGATTCCGGGCGCGTGACCTGCTAAGGTTATTAGCCCCGTACGGGTAGTGCATATCTTATCGCGAGAGGTGGTGGGGATTATTCCTCGTTGAACGGTGAGATCCGGCGCCAACCTACCGTCAATTTTCGGGATTTTCTCCCCAACCAAGAATCTCCCACTAGCGGAGCGCCGCCCCAAGCGCCGCCCTAACAAGCTGTTAGCTCCTGACCGGTCTCTCGATACGTGTGGTACCGTAGTGCTTGTAAGTGTAAGAGTGTGTAAGTAATGGGTAGAATAGAACAAGAAAAGGGAAAGAAAGATCGCGATGCGGTTCGTGGTCCGTTTGTTATGGTACTGCTCCGGCATTCGTCTGGAATTCATCAGAAAACACGGAAAACTACCAATCAGAGCAGTCGGTCGCAGAAATTTTCTTCCAGGCAATAGCAGAGCTATACAGTGCCACCTAACTAGTGCCGAAAATCCTGACACCGTCTGGACTCGAACCTAGAATCTCACGGTCAGAGGCACTGCAGCGACATCAGTTGATGCTCTGAGTCAATGTATGAAGCCCGGTGGGTTCGTTGGCTTCCGCGGCTGGAGTCAATGTATTCTTGGCTATCCGGGATGAGCCGCGTCTCAGTTACTTGGACTAACGGTTCGGCCATCTTGCTGTGGCCTTCTTGTATGTGTATAGCTCTGAAGAAAGCCACAGCAAGATGGCCGAAACGTTAGTCCAATTAACTGAGACGCGGCTTATCCCGGATAGCCAAGAATACATACACCTCGCCCGGTATTGTTCGGTAACGCAATTAAAAAAAATTTTAAAAAAAAAGATAAATCGCAGCTTCCACGTCCAGTTCCCCCGTGGGAAGAGACAGACGTGGACACGGCGCATCCGGTTTTGCCGAAGAGACCGAGACTGCATCGCAAGCGGCTCCTTCGTAGTGCTGGAAGACGCGCCGCATAGTCCAAAGGCCGCGCCACCGCCAGTCACGCGACTTTCTCGCGGCCGCCGACCTCCACTCACAGCGCGATGGCCTTAAGGCGGCTCCAAACATGCGGCATTCGGCAAATCCCGAACAACCGCTTGCCGCATCCCGAGTAGTGTGGACGCTTGCGATTCGCCGAGCGCTGAACATTCGGTCTTCGCCCTACCCTCCGCGTGTCTGTATTTAGGACACATCAAAGAGAGCGGACATTCGCCGAACACATCAGCTGGTCGGGAGTAGTAGCTTGCAGCTCGGACGAATGTCGAATGTGTGTACTCGCCTTTGAGGCGGCGTCACACGTGTGGCATTCGGCGAATCCCGAGTAGTGGACGGGTTGCTTGCTATTTGCCGAGCACCGAACATCCGGTATTCGTCCTACCCACCCCGTGTCCGTCTTTAGAACACATCAAAGGGAGCGAACTTTCGCAGAGCGCATCAGCTGTTAGGAATTGGGCGAGCAGTAGCTCTCTCATGCTCGGCGAATGCCGAATGTGTGGAGCCGCCTTAATGAGTCCCTAGAAACAGGGAATATCGTAACATCAATGGCCACCGCCATTTAGTGTCCTCCAACCCCAATGCCCTACCAGGTAGCATATACGAGTAACTGACACTTTTTAAAGGCATTCCTGTTTCGAGTGTATTAATGTTGGTTGGGTTTGTGGTTCCCAACTAAAAAAATATCTCACTGATGTAACTCGATCTAACAACTGAAGATATATATATATATATATATAATATAATTATATATATATATATATATATATATCGGAGGCACAAGACAATGAACTACTCTCTCTGTCTACTATCGAGTCTCCAGATTATCATAAGCTATGTGAGCAATTATTTTGACATTAATTGTTCTACATCGTACTTGGAGTGGGGACGTAGTCAGTGAATATTATGTAAAAATGATTAGCATTCATTTCGAAAATATTTGCAAGCTCGTGCCGGGGCTGTGTTACTCCCTATTATTTTCTCATTCCACCAGCTGGAGACTTTTTGCATTGAATCAATCTAGTTATCGACCTGAAATTCTATAAAAGAACACTTCCAACCTTATATTTAGAGGATATACTACTTGCATACATTATTCTCTGGTTATACGTATACGGTGAACTCACTTGACAGCCTGTTGAAAGCGAGTAGCAAGGCACTTGGATATATGGCGATTGCGGGCTTTCCGTTTAATTAATACTCTCTCATTATTTTCAACATTATTAGAATAAATTCTTACAGAGTAACGACAGGGACTCATAAAGTCAGGCACGTCAAACCGCGCCCGCACGTGTCACGTGCCCACCTGGGGAGCCCGACGCATCTACGGGCACGGGCAAATTCCCCTCACTCCGCTAACATTTTCCCTCCAAATCCAGAAAGGGGTGTACACAGCTGGAGCGGCGGTAGGCAGTGAACAGTGCCTTCGTACGGCAATATGTGTTGTGCCCGATTATTTCTATCAAATAACCGAGAATTTCATTATGTTTATATTTATCAATACTTATTGCTACTTGATGTTTTTCTTACTAAACTTTCCCTTGTATAAACATCTTTGATAGGTGACCAAAATATGGTTGAATAGTGAATTCTTTCCTTGTTTTCGTTTTGTGCTTGTGTTATTTAATCATCCAGTTATTTATTGAATTTAGCAATAATGTGAACTAAATTAACAAGTCTCTATAAGTTCCCAATTCTCGCTTAGGGACGGACTGCGCTTTTAACAGACACGGATATTTGTCTGTTAAACTTTGTAACCTGAACGTAGTTAGTTCATATTTTTATATGACTCTTAAGTAAACAGGGTTATAAAATGAAGATACTTTTGTTTCAACGTTTCATTCAAAGATTTTAGTTTACTCCCAATTGCGAATTACAAATCGGACGAATGAATTCATTTTAATGGATCAATTATTTACCTTAAAGAGAAAACAGTAATTATTATAGCTAAATTTTGTGATCATAACTGTCAAGTAACTTCTCCCAAAGACTGTCATGGGCCAGGTATTCAGTAAAGTACCGCTATTCCGTAGCCTTGTACAACCTTTTCTTTTAAATCTCGCGCGAATTTCTCTGGACGCAGTGCCCACGACCTCTAGTAGAATTGTTACCTTCCCCGTGACCTTGCCATGTCTGTCGTAAGTAGAATCGTAACAAGCCAAAACAGACGTACAAACTGTCGCTAACCTCCAACTCACTCACTGAACTGACACTTCTGAGATATCAGGTAGTGCTCGATTCAACTGGTTGGTGGATGAATACATTTCTCTGAGCAATGCGATCAACAATGCGACGATGCTCAACTATTTTAGAACTATCAAAATAATCATCCGCTGATCCTAACCGTCCAAAGTGACCATTCCTTTGTGCCCCGAATCCACCATTTTATATTTAGTGGTTAAGAGAATTCAACCTACGCTACGCTGCGGTTGTTAGGTTTGAAGGGAACCATCAATCTATCCAAAACTAACACTCAATATAAACGAAACTTAATGCCTTTGATTGCTACATTTCAAATGTCCAGCTTCTTTATTGGTATCTGGAAGGACAATTGTTTGACAGTTAATTAAATAGAGGCAGCCGCACAGTTTTCTCTATGTTTTGTATAAAGAGACTCTTACTTCCTGCCCAACATCGACAAACACCACACTGTGTCGAGTGTTTTCTAGGTCTCCTTAAACCAGCTGCAAATCCAGATAGGATTTTAGAAAGTATGGGTAATTTCAGTTCTTCTTCCTTGGGAAGTGAATCTATCAGCCATATGTGCAAATAGTTTGACATAAAACAAGTTGTATTTGTTAATTATATCATTGAAGTTGTAATTTTATTGTTCTTGTGGTACGTTTAATTTATCTTCTAGTAAAATGTGATAGCGGAATACATGAGCGTATTATTGAAAGGAAAAGAGCGCCTAGGTGGTGTAGAATGATATAGATGTAGTTTTAGCCTCAAAGGTAGATGGTATCACATCTTATTTTTGACTACACAGACCTATGGTTATTTCTTTCTTTTTCAGGCATTTAATTACAGCAAGCTCCACGCTCACCCTCGGCCAACCCAATACTTTTCTCTTCTTTCGTTGTTGAGTTCGCTCCATTTCCAGAAAACTAAGCAACCTCTGCCTGCAGATGTACTAGAATCGTATTCTATAGCTTTTTCTGTATTTTCTCAACCATTTTCTAAAAATAAAATAAAAGGTAAGATTATGAAACGAGACATTGAAATAACTGGAACCACCGATCGTACCTTCATTGATCATACCTGAGTTTTCTTTTGATACAGTGTTAACGATTCTGAACTTGTCAGAACAGGACATGTACAATCTACATTTTTATGCATGTTCTACAGACGAGTAAATTATAGGTTTTCTTTTTCCTAACACATAATTCCAAGGAAAGTAAGCTATATGTATTTAAATTTTCCAAAATATGAATTGAGCATTTATACGCACAGCTTTATTTAAAAAATGAAGGTATATAAAATAACTTTTAATTAACGACTAACAATTTTCAGCATTTATCAAGTATAATTTCAATTCAGAATCTATTAAATTATCATTTTTCCATTATGTTGTCATATTTTTATACTTATTATATGGTAAGCCTCTTTGGTGGCTCTTGTACAGCTTGCTACCTTTTTTGTGAATCGGCCCCGGGTTTGATGCTCGGCCGGGGCAAAAACAAAACAACTTTCTAAACCAGATCGTCTTAATTTATATAGCTGTGTGACGAAATGAAGCGCAGGTAGAGCAAAAAAGCTAGATATGAGGATGGGATTGCAACATGCCCACCACATGTCTTTTTTTCCCAAGGCCACGGAGTAGGAACGTCATTAGCTGGGAAAAGGTTGGATTAATCTGACCCTAAAATGTATTTATACATACATAAAAACATGTTATAAATCAATTTATTGCGAAACTTAAATGCCCACTGAGCGCATCACATATTAACAAAACTTTTATGAAGTGCTTTCACACCGCGTCATTACGTCACACCACACCGTTACGTTCGAGAATTCTTTTCGCTCTTTTTATGTCTCTATTCCCCACATTCTCCTGGTACGTACACTTACGTCTCATGACCACATGGCGGTTCTTCAATTTTCTCCTGTCTCAAATTTAGTTCACGTGCAGATCCACTTTTATGTTTTGTATCGTAAAGTTTGCAATGCAAAACATTTTCTACTAATGGATTCGTGAAGTAAAGGCTCTCTTTTGAGAAAACAAAAAAACTAAGTTAAAAAAAATGATGTCTTGTGCCACCTACCTCTAAAACAGTTCTTTTCTGGTATGAGATGTAGATTAAGATCTCTGCAGTGGTTGCGGTTGTAAGCACGAAAGCAGCGAAGAGAATGCAAATGGAGCAACACGTAGAAAATTACTATTTATGCAACTCCATGACTAAGTGCTGATTCTGAGGATTTGTCAGGCACCATTAATGGCATGTTTTAAATTACTAGTTGAATATTAAACAAAGTGTACCAAAATGCCTTTTGAAATCGACACAATTTTAAACAACGTTTGTAATGATACACGTAAATCACTTAATTATTCTCAGGAAAATGTTTATTTTTAAAAGGTACATATTCACGAAAATAAAATACACTGCTAGAAATATTTCCTTTCAGTCAATTAATAATAGGTGTATAGAATACAATACATGTTACATTTGTTTATTTTAATTAAATGTCAATTCCAATGTTTTCATTGTATTGCAGAGTAAAAAAACAATCGCAAAACGCTAGATTTGATTGCAATAATGCATTATATATAATTCTATTACGTGAAAGTTTGCGAACAAATATGCAACTCTACACAAATTCAAATTCAATACAACGTAAAAATTGTCCTCTTCCAGGTATTATATATTTCAATAACGCATTTTTTTAACAAATTCTCTTTCGAAAAATGCTGTGTTTATTCTATAGTTGTAGTCCCCGCCGTCGGCGCAGCGGGCCCGCAGCAATCCACCATGCAAACGAGGCGCCCGCGAGCCTGGGTACATCAAAGGGGCCGTGAACGCAAAAGCAATATTCAGATTTGTTGTCGCCCTAATGACACCTTCCTGTGTCCGGGGACTCCGCCATTAGATGAGGAGACAAGCAGACACGAGAAATACGGAAATGGAACTTTCCATAACGCTGGCGACGCGCGATTGTTAGACAACCGACGGTAGGAGGAGGCGGGGAAGAGGTGGAAATGAGGAGAGAGTAAAGTGGAAGGTGGTGAGTGTTGAAAGAGGGTTGGGAGGGGGAGGAAGGATTGTGTAGAGAAATGGAGAAGATGAGAGGGCCGGAAAGGGTGATGAATAGGGGCCGTATTTTAATGAAATTTCTTTTTTTTTTCTTTTCACTTTCGAACAATGCCGTTTGATACAGAAATTCATTTTATGTTTTGACAAATGAAATTAACAGTTTTTATGTGTCTTTTTTACATTTTTCATCGTTTGCGACTAATAAGGCTTTTTTTATCTTTTACGTTATTTTCATGCATTTTTGTTGATTTCATTATCATTTTAATGGTACTTGCTTCAAGCAATATTTACGAGAAGCAGCAAATGTTCACCAGAGTATTCTTGAGTAGCTTTCTCAATTTATTCGCTCATGTATATTGTAATGTAAGATGTTGCGGGTACTCTGTTATCGAAGGTTTTTGTGACGCCTATTGCTGCCATTGTCAGTTCCGCCCATTTTTGCGTTAAATAAAGGCAAATATTTGCTTGTAACGAACAGTCCAAACCAATAGTTTGCAAGCTCTGTTTACTTCAACAAAAGGAAGCCTCGATTAGATCGGTAATATATCCAACATTGTGAGTTGTTCATTTGAAGTAGTTTAATGAAATTTTTCGCCATTTAGCTTTGTTTTTAGAGTATTATTAAAACATTTAATGAGCATTTTGTTGATCATTTTTGGCAATATTTTAGCTCATCAAAATCCGCCTCCTGGTGATGAGGGATGGGGAGGGGTGTGTGAGAGGGTAGCGGTGAGGGGACGGGAGTTATGAGTAGGTATAGAGGGGTGTG
>BOPP01000062.1:2353213-2370902 GCA_017312745.1 Gryllus bimaculatus
CTAGCTCAGCGAAGAGATTGCACAAATTTGGTACACAAACATTTTTTATAGAACTGAACGTTCCATGCCTTATAGATTATTATATATTTTATTATTATTATTATTATTATTATATCTTCATTTATTATTATTACTATTATTATTATTATTGGCGTATAGGCAATTACTGGAACACGCTACACGACTAACGTGCTGTAATTCTTCCAGGATAGCTTTTTTCAGCTGTATCTTGGCATTACGCAACCAAGGCTTGTTACCCTTGATGTATAAAATATGAGAATGCATAGGTTAATGAAGGATGAAGGCGCAATCACAAATATGAAGGATTAGGAGCGTGATAGGATATGATGCGAAAGGTTGATAGTGGCACATATCTCTGAACCATCTCCAGCCATTCGCCTTATGACCGGGAGAACCAGAAACCCCGGTCAGGATGGCCGGCCCGCCCGGAATGCGACACGGGACCTCCCTATTACGAGTCAGCGCGCGAGCCATTCGCTTCCAATGGAGCCGAAATAGAAAAAGGAGGAAGGAGAAACATAGGCCAAAGAAATAGACTGTAAGGCGACGAGCAGAGAGTTGAGTGCAAGAGAGTGAGCGGAGAGAGAGGGCAAGAAAGGGAGGCAGTGACGGGAGAGACGAGGGGGTGAGAGAGAGGAAAAGAGTAAATGAGGAGAGGGAGAGAGTGAATGAGAGCAGAGCGCGAGACGAGCAGAAAGAAAGAATTGGACCGTACAGAAATCAGACAGCCAGGAAGGAGCCGTCCTTGGAGTGCCATGGAGGGCTATGGGATCTCTGCCGCAAGAGCGAAGATGCTGCTACGCGGCGAATTAGCAGTGATACCAAAGTCTTAGGGCGTGCGTTACACGGAAGCGTTCACATCGGAGGAGGACGGCCGTCCTTCCTTGCCGGTCGCTGCAGTGTTTCAGCGCTCAGAGAGGAAACAGTGACCAAAGATCGGCGGATCTAGCGCAACCAGAGGGAACGGGCTGTGGAGTTGCCCCGAAGGGAGCGCCAGAAGCTGTGGTGCCGCGGCGCAGCGCTTCGCTTCTCCGGCGCCGTCCAACGGGAGAAGACACAATGTCCTCGGCGATTGTTTTGTTTCCCCCGACCATTATGCCTTGTCTCTTACCGGCAGGCTGCGTGAAATGAGTGGAAACTTCTTTTTTTTACTGGAGGACATCGTTGCAACAAACATTGTTTTGTCCAGCAATTCTGGAAACCAATTATTTGTCTTGTCTCATTCTCTGGCATGGTACATGCTTTAAGCAATTCGAAGATTCTTAAGAACAATAGACGAAGGCTAAAAAACACCAGCAGAATATCCAAATTGAACGCACTAATTGCATCGCCCCCCCATACTTGTATTCGCATTGTAAGTTACTCCAGAATCTTAGTTGGGGATATTAATATGCTTCATGTTACTTCATCTTTCCACAGCTAGCCTGTTTTCCATTTTCAGCGTAAGTTTACATTGGATAAAACTGGATAACTATTCTAAATAAATAATTGTTATTGCATTACAAAATTCTCTTTATATAAATATCTACATAGTTTACAATACTATAAGGTGAGTACTTTCGTAACATCTATTAATTGGGACATCTAGCGAAAAGACCTTCACAATTTTGCACACCTAGTTCGGTAAATTCATTGGGCCTGAAATTAATTTTACAAAGAATAAAAATGCACTCTTTCATCAATTTCACTTACAAAATAGAAAATTCATTCAAATTATGTCAAATCAAAATTATTTCTGACCTTTATCATGCCGCAGCTATTGCACGTCTTAAAAAACAACAAAAATATGAATAAGTTAATCTTTAATACATTCATTAATATAACATAACATTTTTTCTGTATTATATTTTAAAATATAACAGTTGATTTACGGTAATAAATAATAGCATTCGTTTTGTTTGTTCATGGGCCATCTAGTATTCCCAGTTACCAGAACCTAAACCGAAAACAGTCCATTAAATTTGCCAAGTGAACTGAAAAAAGTGCGTTAATGCCCAATGATAATGAATCCGCCTCACGGACACACTAGTTAAACGAAACAAATACGAGCAAGGTAAATCCCGTAAATTATTAATTTGAAAGCTGCGGATCCACCACAGTGTCAATTCAAAGACTAAGCTTTTCACTGTCTCACGAAAGTTCCATTTTCTTTAAAATTGCAGCCAGGTGTTTTTTCCTCCATTCAATGCTCAACACGAGTCGGCCAACGGCTAAAATTTACAGGCGCATTTAATTCTCTTAAACCCCCTTCCCCTTGACTTATCTCTCTCTGCGATGGCCGGCCCGGGAATCGAACACGGACCTCCCTATTACGAAGTCAGCGCGCGAGCCACTTCGCTCGGTGATATCATTATTATTATTATTTATATTATTATTTTTATTATTAATAAAAGACTAGATATTTTATTACTATTTCACACTCGTAACACGTATTCTTTTTCCATAAAATCCCCATATCACAGTACTAAAACATCACATTGTCGTATGCGCACGCCTTCACGCACCCACAATCTTCAACGCAACACCCCGCCGTGCGCGCCGCCGCCCGCCTCCGCACGAGGTGCAGGACGAGGGAGACAACAGGCCCTTCCCCATTACGAGAAAAAATTAAATTCCTGCGCCGGCGGCGACGCGCGCCCAGATATAAAGGCCGCGCCGCGCCTATTGTGCGACGCTGAAAGAAGCGGAGCCCGGCGCAGGTTCCTGTTACCGGCGCGGGCGGGGGTGGAGGTAAGAGATGCGCTGGTGGAATGGGGTAGGCTGTACTTGGGGTGGCAGGGGTGAAGGCGTCAGGAAAGATAGGAATGGAGGGGAGAGAGGAGATTGCGGAGATGGCCGAGAAAGGGAATGGAAAGGGAAATAGGAAGAGTCGGAAGAGGCACCTGGGAATGGAGGGGATGCAGCAGAGGAGATTCAATGGAAATGGAAGTGAGTAAAAACGGAAGTGCAACAGGAATGGAGATGCGATATGGTTGGAGGTGATCCAGGAATGGAGGTGAGCCAGGAATGGAGGCGAGTCAGGCATAACGCGAGAGGAGGCGCAGGAAAGGGATGCATTGGTGGAATGGGGTGTGCTGTGGTGCCAGGGGTGAAGGCGTCAGGAAAGATAGGAATAGAGGGAAAAGATGAGAAAGCGGCGACGGCCGAGAAAAGGAATGGCGTAGGAAGAGTCGGAGGAGGCACCTGGGAATGGAGGGGATGCAGCAGAGGAGATTCAATGGAAATGGAGGTGAGAAGAAAATGGAAGTGCGACAGAAATGGAAATGCGATATGATTGGAGTTGAGCCAGGAATGGAGGCGAGTCACCAATGGCGCGGGCGGAGGCGCAGGTAAGGGATGCGCTGGTGGGATGGGGTGGTCTGTGGTGCCAGGGGTGAAGGCGTCAGGAAAGATAGGAACGGTGGGGGGAGAGGAGATCGCGGAGACCGCTGAGAAAGGGAATGGAAAAGGAAATAGAGATAGAGTCGGAGGAGGCACCTTGGAATGGAGGGGATGCAGGAGAGGAAGTGCGATGGAAATGGAGGTGAGAAGAAAATGAAAGTGCGACAGGAATGGTGGTGTGATGTGATTGGAGATAAGCAAGGTATGGAGGCGAGTCAGGAATGGTGTGCGACCAAAATGAAGGTGCCATATGAGTTGAGGTGCAACAGCAATGGCGGTGCAATAAGAATGGAGATGCGTTCGAAATGGACATGACAACATGAATGGAAAGTCTTCAGGAGGGGCGAATGAAGGTGGCATATAAGAAAGAGGGGTTGGTGGAATGAGAGCAATTAAGGCGCCCCCAAGGTTAGGAAATGACGGTATGGAGTGCTCGACAAGAATGAAGAGATCGGATTAGATGATAAGGATGAAGGAATATATAGGGATGACAGAAAATGAAGGTGAAAGATGGAATGATAAATATGGAAGCAAAGAAAGAAATGAATGTCCAGGTGGACCGCAATACAACGGTAGCGGCTGAGCAATTGAGGGTTAGGAATGAAGTAATAGAAAAGGAGGGAGAGAAACAGAGGAAAGAAATAGACGGTAAGAAAGAGAGAGTGAGAGAGAAAGTGAGAGAGAGTGGATATAGTGAGTGAGAGAGAAAGTGAGAGAGAGACTGAGAGAGAGAGTGAGAGAGAGTGAGTGAGAGAGAGTGAGTGAGAGAGAGTGAGTGAGAGAGAGTGAGTGAGAGAGTGAGTGAGTGAGAGTGAGTGAGTGAGAGAGAGTGAGTGAGAGAGAGTGAGTGAGTGAGAGTGAGTGAGAGAGAGTGAGTGAGAGAGAGTGAGTGAGTGAGTGAGAGAGAGTGAGTGAGTGAGTGAGAGAGAGTGAGTGAGAAAGTGAGAGAGAGTGAGCGAGAGAGAGGGAGAGAGAGGGAGAGAGAGGGAGAGAGAGAGGGAGAGAAAGATGAATAGACGTACAGAAATACAGGATTGAGAGAGGAAGGAAGTCATGGATGTAGGGTGAAGGAGGTAGGGTAGTCTCTCAAGACGAAGATGTAAGCGGGATTAGAGTATACAAAGTTTATGGCGTGCACTACACGGAGGGTCACATCGGGGAGACGGGAGTCCTTCCGTGAGGTCGCCGCAGTGTTTCAGGGTCTCGAGAGGAAACAGTGACAAGATCGGCGGATAGCGCAACCAGAGGGAACGGTGTGACGTGCCCGAAGGGAGCGCCAGAAGCGGGTGCCGCGGCGAGCGCTCGTTCTCGGCGCCGTCCACGGGAGAAGACACAATGTCTCGGGCATTGTTTTGTTTTCCCCCGACCATGCCTTGTCTTACCGGCAGGCTGGTGAAATGAGTGGAAACTTCTTTTATTACTGGAGACAATCGTTGAACAAACATTGTTTTGTCAGCAATTCTGAAAACCAATTATTTTTCTTGTCTCATTCTCTGGCATGTACATGTTAAGAATTCGAAGATTCAAGAACAATAGACCGAAAGGTAAAAACACAGCAAATATCAAATTGACGCATAATTGCATTGTACTTGTATTCTCGTTGTAAGTTTACTCAGAATCTTAGTTGGGATATTAATATGTTATGTTACTTCATTTCCACAGAAGCTTGTTTTCCATTTTCAGCGTAAGTTTACATTTGGATAAAAGTGGATAACTATTTCTAAATAAATAATTGTTATTGATACAAAATTCTTTTATTAATATCTACATAGTTTACAATACTATAATTGAGTACTTTCGTAACATCTATAATTTGTGACATTTAGGAAAAGACCGTCACAATTTTTGAATAGTTCGGTAAATTCATTGGGCTTGAATTTTAAAAGAATAAAATGGCACTCTTTCATAATTTCACTTACAAATATGAAAATCATTAATTATGTCAAATAAAATTATTTTGACTTTATCATTGCGCAGCTATGACGTCTTAAAAACAAAAAATATGAATAATGTTAATCTTTAATACATTCATTAATATAACATACATTTTTTCTGTATATATTTAAAATATAACATTGATTTACGGTAAATAATATGATTCGTTTTGTTTGTTCATGGGCATGCTAGTATTCCCAGTTACAGAACCTAACGAAACATTCCATTAAATTGCAAGTGAAACTGAAAAAAGTTGCGTAATGCCAATGATAATAATCGCTCACGACACAGTAGTTACACGAACAAATACGAGAAGGTAATCCCGTAAATATAATTGAAGCTGGGATCCACAGTGTCAATCAAGACTAGCTTTCACTTCTCATCGAAAGTTCCATTCATAATTGCAGCAGTGTTTTCCTCATCATGTCAACACGAGTCGGCACGTAAATTACAGGCATTATTCTCTTACCCCCTCCCTGACTAGCCGTCATTACTGCCGAAGATACATCGCACGGTTAACCCTTTGCTTGATAAGCTAAATATTTTTCTAGTTTTACAGACTGGCTACATTTAGGAGTCATTATTTTGTCAAAATAAGTACTTATTTTTAATACTTTATTAGTATAAGATTAATATTATATAGATTGAGGATATAGTTTTTAGTATCTGTTTGTCATGAAAATATTTTTATACTAATTAAAAGTAATAAATACTACTATATGACTGCTTCGTAGATTCTCATGTAGCATGTTTTGAATTTACTTATGCCTTTCATTATAAGGAACCATTTTAGTACTCTGACCTTCTCTGTGTGTCAACAGTCAAAATTTGTTAACAATAAATATCGTATCAAGTTAATGTATTTTAAATATTATGACTCAACCTAACTAACACTCATGTTTCAATATTTTAAAATAATAAAGGAAATTAATTGTTATAAGGTGGGTATAAAATGGTCCACTGACATTTTGATGCGTTCAATATATTAAAAAGGAACAGCTGAAAGCGTCATGGACAAGTATATGAACTGCCAGAATTATATTTTAAAACCACCAATAACCAATGGGAAAATAGAGGAATGCAGAGAGAGATGGAAAGAATACATAGGAAGGATGGAAAATACAAGAATACCCAAAAAAGTGTATAACTATCTCCTCGTGGTACAAGAAATACAGGCAAACCGAGGAAAAGATGGAAATGAAGACTTTGTGAAAACGGAACAGGCCATGAGCCTAATCTGTGAAGTGAAGAAGAAGAAGACTAATAACTCTTTTAAAGAAATATATACTGTGGGTTCATATTGTACGGGATGAACGAAAGGGTTAAGTCTAAGGACTCATTCGTAATGCAAACTTCAACGTAAGCATAGCGTAGCCGCAAAATCTAGAAATGAGTTATTAAGGGAGTCCATTGACAATGCCTTGACGTAAGCGTAGACGTAAATCCATAAACTTAAGAGTTCACAAGCACAAAGCTTACGTTTATGGCAGAATTATACCGAATACCTATCAGAGAGCAATATGAAAGAAATACGGTGAATTTCGGATTGTGTTCAAGTAGTTTGTGGTTATGTCATTTTATTACTGATGTGAACTGAAGTGGTTTGCAAATGTTTTTGATACAAGTGGATTCAAAGTAAGAATTTGAGCTATTTTTCTTGTGACATTAACTTGACGTGACGAATAAAATAATTATGTCAGACGAATCACTCGTGAATTTGGTGCATGTGAGTCCATTTTTTATAAAATAAAAGAAATGCGAGATCTAATACAACAGTTAATTGCATTTACATGTAATGACAAATCGACAGGCTAAATGAAGAAAAAGCGTAAAACCATTATGAAAAGATAATTATACTATGCTAGCAACAAATCGACAATTATCAAGCTTCAATACTTTGAGTTCTGATTGGCTCATGAGACAGTTACGTTCCAGCTCACGTTTGTCATTGTGAATGCTTGTTTTTACGTGTAC
Source organism: Gryllus bimaculatus (assembly GCA_017312745.1). Taxonomy (NCBI): domain Eukaryota; kingdom Metazoa; phylum Arthropoda; class Insecta; order Orthoptera; family Gryllidae; genus Gryllus; species Gryllus bimaculatus. The sequence continues at coordinate 2,360,525 of BOPP01000062.1, forward strand.
ATTTTACTGCTAAATTGATTGCATTACGTTAGGTGAGGTTTGCATTGTGAATGAGGCTTAAAGTGCGCGCCAATTAGGCTAGTCGCGTTCAGAAACTCACCACGAGTCACGCTGCGTCACGTCACGGACCTGCGACTCATTTTGCAACGAGCCTTAAGGCCCATTCACAATCCAAACGTGAACATAAGCATAACGCGTAGACATAAACATTAACATAAGTGATAGACCAAAGTATTCACAATGTTTAACATAAAGAAAAATGAGAGTTTCTATTGGCTGTAAGACATTCTAGTTTACTATTGGTTGGAGGGTACAATCTTGTTTACAATCACTATTGGTATATTCTTGTTTACGATTTCGAGGTATCGACTTGTGTCCGTGATCCACATGGCGTTAGTTCGTCTATTGACTTCACTTCTCTTTGGATTATCGATTTTGAGTTAACGTACTTTGATTGGTTCATTCCTTATGTTTTACTTAAGCATACGCAGAGAAGCTTGAAGCTTGCAAGCTTTTAAGTTAACATCTTACGTGTTATGCTTATGCGAACGCATTGTGAATGAGCCCGCTTATGGACGTAGTCCTAACTTTTATGTTAACGCTATGCTTATGCTTATGTTTGCACTGTGAATGGGCCTTTGCGGGGGCGCGGAAGGCCGCAGGTGGGGCGTGAGAGGGTGTCGCCCGCAGCGCCGTGTCGCGCCCGCGCGGCGGCGGAGGCCCGCGGAGAGCGCGACCCGCAGGGGGCCATGATTAGCCGGTATCGAACGCAGGAGGAGTCGACGGTGGTGGTGGCGGTGATAACGGCGGTGGGGAAGGTGAGGAGTTGTTGTTGCTGCGGTGCCGGCGAGGGAATGGGTGGAGATGGAGCTGAAGCGTGTGTGCGTGGAGGCAGTGGGGACAAGGCCTGTGGAAAGTGGAGGCGGTGGGGTGCAGAGAGAATGGCGTGAGAGTACAGCGGGGGCGATGTGGGTAAAGATGGCAGGGGACGGTGGCAGAGCGCGGCGGTGGAGGACGGCGGCGTGGCAGAGGATAACGTGAGATGAACACGCGGGGGGGGGGGAGTGCAGGCGTTGGTGACGGCAGGACCGGCGGGACGGTTGTGGCAGAGGATTAACGTAGAGACTGCACGGGGACGCACAGCGGATGGTGGCGCGGGACGAACGGCCGGGGGTGCAGAGAGGATAACGAGAGAGCAGGGCGTTGCAATGGGCGGCAGTGGCGCGGTAGCGTGCGAGGCGTGAGCGCTCAGGGCATGGCTGAGGGTGACGTGAGAGAAGAAGGCGACGATAGGGGCGCACTGGGGGACAGGAGTGCGGTGACGAACGATGGGCCATGCCTGCAAGTCGAGCGACAATGCAGGACGAGAGGGCGAGTGTGAATTGACTGTGTGGGGTGGCACAGGAGGCAATGGCATGAGCGGAGGCGGGGAGAGGGGAGTGAGAGCCGGCAGCGGTTTCTATGATCGCGGAGAGCGAGGCAGGGCGAGGGTGCGGCATTCAGCGCCGCTGGGGGAGGGGTGGCGAAGCAGCTTGAACGGTGGCCCGCGAGGGAACCAGAGCGAAAGAGGGGGGGCTATGACGACGGCTGGAGCCGAGACGGAATCCTATGAGGGTAGAGAAGAGGGGAGATACAATTGGCACGTGAGGCCGCAGGCGTGACAGAATCAGAAGAAAGAGGATTACGACTCTCGAACGACTATAAAAGCAAATGGATGAAATATGTGGAAAGGAAATGAGTACGTGCCGGCTGAAAGGGTGAAGAAATGCGTAGGAAGAAAATTTATGTAATGGATAATACTGTCGAAAAATGAAGGCACAGAGAGGGATATTAACATTAAGAAGAATTGGTCGACAAGAACCAATAGATGACAGGTCAAACCAAAATAAATACACTAATTGGTCTTACAATGAAATGAATGAGAGGATGAACCAATACAAAAATAAAAAGAATTGCTAGGTTTTTTGAATTTGGAGAGAGAAAGTTAAGTATTGGAAAGAAGACAAACTGCTCAGTCAAACTCACTGAGACGCGCTACAAAAACGTAGTAGAAACGAACTCATACTAAGCCGCTTGCAATATGTGAATAGTTGCAGGCGGCGGTGGTACGGTGAGCTCTAGGAGGAGTCACTCACGGGGGTTCAGTAAACTAGCTGCGGGAGAGAGATGAATGTCTCAGCAAGGCGCAGCGTGCGAGAGGCAGAGGAAGGGGCGAGAATCATGGAGCAGCGCGAGAAAGAGCGATAGCACATTAATGACCACATGACTCCAGTGGGACGAGGGGACAACAGCGACCAGCGCACTGGAGAGATCTTGATTGATTAGTGATTTCCGGTGCGTCAACTCTGATAAATTCTTTAGTCCCATAATGTGGTATGCTTTTTTTGCTCGGGATGTAGGCTGGTTGATCTTCCCCGGCCGGATTGGTGAGATCCTGCGCTAACTGACGACTAGCGGATTTTCCCAGCCAGATATATTCCATCAGCGAGGCTCCACCACAGCCGTCGTGACAAGCTCTGAACTTCGAACCGGTCTCTCTGCATACGTGGTATTGTAGTTACATGTTAATCTGTAAGGTGTTTCTAAGTGAGGGGTACGATTAGGACAAAGGAAGGGAAGAAATATCTCACGCGGTCCATGACCCATTTGTTAGGGACTACTCCCACATTTCTCTAGGTATTGATCGGAGAAACCACGGAACCACATATCAGAGCAGCCGACCGCTAAAATTCTCCTTCAGCCAGCAACACAAACTCGACCTAGCTATTTAGCTAGTGTCGAAAATCCTGCCACTCTTCAGGTCTCGAACGTAGAACTTCCCAGTTAGACCGCACTGCAGTTGCATCAATTATACCCCTAAAGCCGCCTCTCCCGAAAACAAGCCAATAGACACAGGGGAAGATATGTGAGAAAAGGTGAGATGCACGAGGAGTTAACGAGACAATCATCGAAAAGACGTGAAAGAGCGTAAGCACGTTAAACGAACTCATTAAGTCCAGTAGGCAATAGCAGCCGGAGGTGAGACGACTCCGCACAGGACGCGATAGAAAGCGCAGAGGGCAGCGTCGCCGGAGGCGCGATGACAGCGGGGGCGATCGGCGCGACGCGGCGGCGAAAAGAGGCAGCCGAGTAATGAGTTCACTTTACGGGCGGCGGCGGCGCTGTAAAACAGGCGCGCACGCGCTTTGCATCTGCTCCCCGCAGAGCGGCTGCGACTCCGGCGCCTCTCGGTACTCAGCGCTACGCTCAGCGGGGCGGTCGCCCCGCTCCTCACCGCTTCGCCCCGAATCGCGTTCCGTCGCCCCGCACTCCGTCGCCCTCGCAATACCGTCCGCCGCACTCCGCATCGCCCCCGACTCCGTCGCCCGCCGAGCATGCTCGTGCCACTCGACCACCTATTGCACCTCGCCGCATCGCCCCCGCACTCCCGTCGCCCGCCCATCGCCTCGCCCGCACGTCACGTCGCCCCGCACTCCGTCGTCCCCGCACTCCGTCGCCCCCCGACTCCGTCGCCCCGCACCGTCGCCCCGCACTTGCCGTCGCCCCGCACTGCCGTCGCCCGCACTCCGTCGCCCCGCAACTCCGTGCCCGACTCGTCGCCCCGCACTCGTCGCCCCGCACTCCCCCGTCGCCCCGCACTCCGTCGCCCCGCACTCCGTCGCCCGCCATCCGTCGCCCTGACAACTCGCCCTTCTGCGCCTCCCCGCTCCGCCCCGCCCCGCTTCGCCCCGACTCGGCGTCACCCCGCCCCGCTTGCGCCCACCCCACCCCGACCAAACACGCCACGCATCCCGTCGCCCTGCATCTCTACCACCGCCCTCTCTTAGCGCTTTCCTGTTCCGCCCCGCCCCTCCTTGCCTCACCCACGCAGCACCACCACCCCACCCCCCGACTTACCTGTCGCCGCCCTCGCCCACTCCCTTCCCCGCCCCCGTCCCACTCCTTCCCGCCCCTTCATCCCCGCCCCGCTCCGCCCCGCCGAACGACTGTTTCCACGGACCAATACCGCCGAGGGGGAAGCGTAAAGAACTGTCGCAGAACTGGCGGCGGAGACAGTGCAGGAAGAGTGCGGCAAAGCTGCAGGGGTGGCTGATAACAGAATATTCAAGACTTGTAAAAATTCGATATTTTTAAATATATAGTTAGGGATTCAATTTTCACACTGTTTAACAGCTGTGTAATTAAAATATGAAGTGTTGACGGGAGTTTATATACGGGAAATATTATTGGGTTGCCTAGGCGTACTTAAAAGATTACGATGACTCTTAACTGCTAAAAAACAAAACGAATAAACTAAATCGGGGAACTTGGTAAACTAAATGAAGGACCTAGAAGGTACACAAAAAGTTACACATTTGCAAACTAATCAATATTGGGTGGGGGAACAGTTTTATTCTGAGTTGGAATGTTAACTTTCTGGCCAAAGACAAGAATGTTTTACTCTATACAACGGTTCTTATAAACTGTGGTTCTCATTTTTTTAGCAGTAAAAAGTTTACTTTTTTCTATACATATTTCTTAAATTTCTGCACAAAAATTGATAATTATTTTAGATACATAACTTTCCTAATCCATCCTAACTTTACAGAGATATTAGAGGAATGTGTATGATATGAATGAATACAATATGAAGCTACAGCGAAGTAGCGCGCTGTCTTCGAATTCGGGAGGCTTCTTCGGTAATCCAGAAGGTATTCGGGAGGTGGTTTCCTTCGGTAATCCAGGCGAATGCGGGATACCGTTATACCCGACCAGAAGACCCCCCACGACAACCCGCCGTCTCTAGCGCGAATTCGTTAACAATGTGAAGCCACGAACGTGAAGCGAATTCGAGACATCGCGGTTTCCAGGTTGGATGACCGACCGACTAACTAGGATCCCGGGTTCTAACGGCCACCGGGTCAATTGCCCTTAATGAGATATAATGGCTGAATACAATTCCAAATATGATCAAAACGTGTGATAAAAATTCAACGATAAATAAGCACGAGAAAGAACCAAGAAAGACGTAGGGGTTTCACCCTCGTTTTGATGAACGCCGCATGAACAATTGAAAAAATAGTAAACAAGAACCGGACAAATATATATTGGTGCTCCCAGCAACACACAAGGGCACCGCTCGCCCTGAGAGCAAATTGAGGAAAGAGAGCGAGAGCGCGCTGGCTGCGACGGCAGGACACGGCCGTGGGTGCGATAGGTGACAGGTCACGTGGAACCCTCTCGAGAGCTCTTCGCTCCGCACGCCATGCTCGATTGGACGCTTCGCCGCGAGAGAGCGTGCTGAATTACGCTCTCAAGTCCCAAATGAAAGCACTGGGCCGCCCAGAGACAACGAAAGTAAAACACACAAAGCATCCCTTCGCGAAATGAAATTTTATTGATGCAAATCCCCGTAGTCATTTGCAGGATAACCCGGACGCTGGAGCGGAATCAAAAAATCAAAAGAAAGCACTCGACGTGCGTGCGCGCGATGCATCTGCACACAAATTTATAAGCAAAAGATACAGAATCCGCCTACACTGGCTTTGTCCAGTGTATGGTTTATTTTTTCGCCAGTAATAAAAAGTTTCATGTATCAGGAAACATATGACAACCTGGGAGCAATAATTGCTTCTAGATATTGTGGAAGCCGTGGAAATCTCTTTCTGACACTACTGATTTACTCTTTGTAGAGGCTTTTACGTCGCTGTGAAAAGAAATTTATACATATGTAATATTTCATCATTACGTTATATCCGTTTTATAAATATGTTCATATGAGGAATGGGAGATTGTACCATTTTAGTTTTAATTGCAGAAAAATACAAAAAATTATTACTAAAACGTTTATTTTAACCACAGTTCCTTCTTGAACAATCTAGATGAGCGAAAATAAGTTAACGTTTAGCTCGAAATGAACTAACTATATATTTATGGTACCACGAATCATACATGCATTCTAAAAGATACTTGAACGTAATGCTTTTACGTTCAGGCAAGTTGAGAACTTCAGACTTTGAACGTAAAGGAAAACTCTGTGAACTGTCAGCCTTTTGAAGTATCGCAGCTCAAAAGTTAGAAGCAAACGTAGAGAATGAATTTTCCTGTTTATATCCGAAATCCCATTTAATTTCCTGTTTTTCTTCCCAAAGTAATTTCCGGTATTAAGAATATGATCTCTGCACTCTCCGCGCTATTGGAAGTTCCATTTTTTGTTTGAACAAATACTCATACGACAGCTCAAACAATAGTGCTCATGAAAACATCTTAAGAAGGGAGTTGAAGTGGACTTTTCATTTCACAGCAGGCAAAGAAAATAAAACATGGGGCTTTCGGAAGAGCCGGCCACGTACGGAGCGAGGGCCGCGCTCGCGGTGCAGCGCTGGTGGAATGAAAAGCGGGGCTTTGATGTCTGAGGTGCCGGGCGAAATGAGCGCGCTGGGCGATCGAGCGACAGCGCGCTGCTCATGCGGGCATTGGCCAACCCGGGGTATGGAGGATAAGTGGGTTCTGCTATCGCAGCCAGACCGCCGACCGCCGCCTCCGGACCCCTGTCTGCCTCCGCTCCCGCCCACCACCTCCCCGCTTCAGCTACTCCACCGCCGTCCCTTCAGCCTTCTCTCGCGCGCTTCCTCCACCAACTTCACACTGTCCGTCTCTACTCCCCGCGTTCGCCTCCGCCTCCCCCTCCTTACTCGCATCAGCCTTCTTCCCCGCCTTCTCTCCGCCTTCACTGCTGCTTCACCCCACTCTTGCTTTTGCCTCCGCTTCCGCCCCGCCACCACCTCCTCCGCGCTTCAGCCTACTCCACCGCAATCCTCCAGGTTCTCTCGGCATCCATTCACCATCACATACCTCCACTGCCATCCACCTGTCCGCGTCTCCGCCCCGCTGCGCTTTCTCCCCCCACCGCTCACCTCTCGCCTCCCCTCCTGTCCTCGCCTCAGAATTCTTTCCCCGCTTCCCTTCGCCTTCACCTCACTGCCTCCCCACTCTTCGTCTTGCCTCCGCCGTCCGCAAACACGGCTCTCTACCTCCTTCCGGCCAGCCTACTCCATACCGCCGTCCTGCTCCAGCCTCTCTCGGCCTTCCTCACCACCTCCAATGTCACGTCTTCTACGCGTTCGCTCACTCCCGCCTTCGCTCCGCCTCCCATCCTTTCCTCCAGCCTCTGCCCTTTGCCACCACGCTCCTCCGCCATCCTTGCGCCTTTCTCCGCTGATTTCCCTCCGCGACTACCTCCCCCTGACTCCCGTCCTCCTGCTCTTCCTCCGCCTGCCAAGCTTCACCCCCCCGCCTTCGCTCCTGTCTCAGCCACCCCCTCATTCCTCGCCTCAGCCTTCTTCCCTGCCTTCCCTCTATCTTCACTCCACCTTCCTCCACATCCACCTCCTCATATGCCTTACCCTCCTGTCTGCCTCCAGCTCCGCCTACGCTTCCGCCTCGCCTTCGACTCCGCCCCTGCCTCCTCCTCATTTTTCTCCTCAGCCGACTTCCCTGCCTTCCCCCAGTCCCAGCACCTTTTTCTCTACGTCCGCCTCCTGCCTCACCTCCACTCCTGCCCCATTTCTGCCACCATATCCTCCCTCGCCTCTCCCACACCTCTCCCCGCCTCTCCCCATTATTACCCCCGATTTCACCCCGCCTGCTCTTCCTAACTCGCCTCCTTCCCCGCCTCCTCCCTTACCTCCTTCACCTTCCCTTCCGGTGCGCAGATCAACCTGCCGACAGCGCCTTCACAGCTGGCGAGAGCGTCGCCATCCTCTGGTTCACTATTTCTGCTGTTGGTCTTCCGAGTTCCGTCTTACGATTATGTGCCATTGATCGTGTGGCTGGTACGTTTTTACAGCAGCCATGAGCATTACCATCATTATTGGATTCACTTTTACTTTGATTAGAGTTTTTTTGGAATTCTTCTTTTTTCGCCAATGCACTTATTTTTATATACAATAACAACAGAAAATAAGTTAGGGCTTAAATTTGATTAATGCTAGTAAAAAATTAGAAGATGTAATTGCTGACAAAGAAACGTACCTACATTATCATTTTTATCACCACCATAAGAGAAAGACTAAAAAAGAAAATGGTATAATAAGTATATGGTAAATAATCCTTAGAGAAGAAAAAATATGTAGTTAAAAAGGGGAAGGAGAAAAAAGAATGACGAAAAAGGGATGACAAAAGTAGAAGAAAAAACGAGAAAGAAAAAGGAGAAAATGAAGATAGAAGTTATAAGTGAGAAGAAGACGAAAAAGCAGGAAGATGATATAGAAAACAAGAAACAGGAAAAGAAGAAAAACAGAAATGCAACTGAAGGCGGCGGAGAAGGAGGGGGGAATGAGAAACCACAATATCAAACACATTAACTTCCCCAATCGTTCGCTAGCATACCTCTCATCTTAGTGAGAAGCCCCCGAATCCCTCAGCCCCACTTCCCCCTTCACCAGTCCATTTCATGGACTTCACCCGCGCACGCGCGCTCCTAACGGCCCGCGCCGATCGCTTTTCACGTTAAATCGAGCCTCCCAGCGCTCCCGACCGGCCGCCGCCCGCCACGCCCCCAGCGGCCCGCCGGCGCACCACCGCTCAATGCACTCCGCACGGGATGACTCGGGAAGGGCGAAGGATGATGGAGGAAGATTAGGAAGGAAAAATTAACATCATGAGGGTGGGAAGGGTAGGATGTGGATGGTGGTGGGGAAGAGAAAAGATGGGATGGGATGATGAAATAGAAAAAAAAATGAGTCTCAATAAAGAAGCGTAAAGAAGGAATACGTGAAAGTCAATGAAGAACACAGAATTGCGAGAAGGCGATGCATGTGACGAAGGGGCGAAGGAAGGACGATGAAATGTGATGAAAGGAAAATGGTGAAGTCTTGGATGTGAAAGAAATTTATCCCAATAGAAAAACCTTGGATGCAGATCTATGAAAGATATTCAAACTTCCGGAAAGCACATTCGTGAAATAGTGACGAAGAGACTAAACATCACATACATTTAACGCAAGAGAAATACATACAGAAAAATAGAGAGAAAGAAAATGGGATAGCTACATAGTCTATAAACGATTTAAATGCATTGACAGAGCGGAAGTATCGACTGGATAGTAAGTACAGAGAAAAAGATGTGTGCAGTAGGAGAAAGAAGAAAAATGGAAGAAGACACCAATTGAGAATGAGAAAGAAAGGATATCGGAAGAATAGGGAACACAAAAACGGCGGCGACAGAAACGGAACACGGCGAAAAGTTCAGTTTGAAGGACTGAGTACAGTGAATGAATGGACTCAAGAGCTGCAGAGGTAATGAAATGATTGAAAGAAATGACGTGAAAACACTGTTAAAAAGCGTTATAAAGAACGCTTCTTTTCACATTTCCAAAAAGTAGCGCGCGCAGTGCTCAAGAACAACAAATTAAATAATATTTTTCATTAATTAAATATTTTAAAGAAAACAGTCTTTCAAATACTTTTACGACATCGTACACTCGTAGTATATACGAATACAGAGTACAAGGGTTCATTACACACCACCAAACATGTTTTTGAAAAAGTCGCTGTGCCAGAACGCAACACGTAATCCAAATACTGAAATGAGGAGAGGTCTCTATCTTAGAGACATCGTATAATGTCAGCTGTACTGTAAGCGGTTACACATTGTGTGAGAATTCAGTGGGTACGCAAAGTATGAGAATATGCGAACTCACAGAATCAAATATTTGTATTTTTAATAAAAATCTTATTAAAAAAAAGAATTACTGCGTTCCTAGATATCTAAAAAAACACAAACATTTTTCACATGGCCGGAGGCTTGAAACTTTTCCCCCCTCAATTTCTGCGCACATTGTAAATTAGTACTGAAGAATATTATAGGTATGACGCGACTACGACAGAAACTGAGAAGCGGGAAGCGGGAAGGAGGACACTGAGCGAAGCGGCTGGAGAGAAGAATATCGGCGGGGCGGTGCAGCAGACCAAGACTGCGGATGATGATGCGGAATTCAGTCGGTGCGCGCAGTATGAGAATATGTGATCTCACAGAATCAAATATGTGTACTTTTCACTAAGAATCTAAACTTTTCAAAAACTTTTAGCTGCGTTGCTCAGAACCTAACAAAACCACAAATACCTCTCACATGGCCGCAAGGTCCACAATTTTCTTGAAATTTCTGCGCACATTGTAAATTAGTTCTAAAGAATATTATAGGTATGACGTGACTACGACAGAAACTGAGGAGCGGGAAGTTTTCACAGAGGCAAGGACAACGGGCGAAGCGACTGAAGAGAAGAATATCGGCGGGGCGGTGCAGCAGACCAAGCCATGATGCGGAATTCACTAGGTACGCGCAGTATGAGAATATGGGATTTAACAGAATCAAATTTTTGTATTTTTTAATCAAAAT